>VDFB02088918.1:0-21455 GCA_007258455.2 Sequoia sempervirens
CTCAGCTTCAAAGTTAACTTTTGCAACTTTCACTATTGTTGTTTTTAGTCTTGTTTCTGAATTATAAGTTTGGTTTTTAATTAGAACAGTGAAAAAAAATGATGTGTAGGTGACAACATTGGTAACAGACTCAACAGTTATTTCAGCAATAGACTCATATTGCAACATGTAAAGTTGTTTTCTGAAATTTGCAATAGGCTTGTT
Organism: Sequoia sempervirens; assembly: GCA_007258455.2. Classification (NCBI taxonomy): domain Eukaryota; kingdom Viridiplantae; phylum Streptophyta; class Pinopsida; order Cupressales; family Cupressaceae; genus Sequoia; species Sequoia sempervirens. The sequence continues at coordinate 205 of VDFB02088918.1, forward strand.
GTAGCCTCATCAAAAGTTGTTGCCCAAAGCTCACGTGTGGTCTTCCATATTTAGTTGCAATAAATATTGAAAGTCACAGTCAACTATTGTTGTCTAGCATTTTGGGAAGAACCATTTATTTTGCTAAGATTGTTCACACTTTTTCTTGCATTTCCTACCATTCACCTCCAATGAGCATGCAACATAACATAATGCATTAGTTTTTATATATTTTACTATTGCCTTGAGAGTAGCTTACAAAGTCTCTGGCAAGCCAAGGTAGTGGTCCAACATATATGCAATAGTGACTCTCCCATTTCCCAAAGCAACCTTTCGAGGCACTATCCAGGGGGCATCAATAGTAGGGCAATCAATATAACCATTTTCGATCAATGGTTGTGCTTCTGGTATGTCAGGATTTATATAGAGAAGAGTCCATGTGGCTGTGTTTAGAACAACTCCATTGAAGTACCCAACACATGCATTTTTAACAAGGATGAGAGCTGAACCAAGGGTGTACAACCTCTCCAACTCATGACCCTTTGCTTCCCAATTTGAGCCCCACAAATTAACATCAATTGAGAAGGATGACAAATCATTAAGTTTAATATTCCTCCAAATTGTTTGGGACTGATCCTTTCTTTGTATAGTTGATACCATTCCCACATGCACCACAGTGCCAATAACATCAATCAAATTGTTATTAGTGCAATTTGCAATTTCATTTAATGGGGTGAACTTAAATACTTTTTCTGGCACAAAGGGCTCATCATCACAACATTTTAACATTGAGTTTTGATCCAAAATGATTTCCATCTAGCTATTTAACTTATTGAATTTTATGTCTTCTTGTCTCACCAATCCCTTTAACACATAATAAGTAGGGACCACCTCAACCCTATCATAATGTAACTCTGCTATGTCATTAAAGCACGTAATCCATATTTTTGTTCCCTCATTGTTAATAATATCAAAGATAAATACCTAGCCCTTGTACCCATGTCTGCTATAATGGTGCATATCCCTCTTTGTTGTTACACAACCTTTTATCCTCCATTTGGTTTGGTAAACATTCAACCCTTTAACAAGGCTGATTTTTGTAAGAGCATCTTCCTTCCTTGGGATGTATTAATTCCAAAGGTGGAGGCTCATTTGGATGGGGAGGGAAATTCACAGCCAACTATTTGTCCTTCTTGATCTCTAAATAAATATTTAGGTTTTCCAATTAGCTGGCAATCTGTCATTTTGACATCTAGGGATAGTATGAAAATTGCCCTGGAATGAAATAAACATTAAACACTTTAAAAGGCACCCCCACAAACAAGGAATCAATAAACTACAAGTACAAGCAATTCAAAACTATATCAAACCTCGATTCTCATAGATTTCTAGACAAATAGTTTGTCAAGCACACAATCAAACCTATTTTCAATTCCCCTGTAAAAAAAAGGTCATTGTATTTTGTAGGCAAAGTTCCCATCTACATGTGGGTGCCATTAGAGAGGACGACTTTGTATAGGTCAACTAGGCTTTGATCACCTCCTATTTTTTGGTAAGACATTATTTGGAGGAATGGAAATGGGACATCATCTCCAACATCTATAAATCATAGCGCATCTCTTGTTAAGGTTGGATTCACATTTGTAGCCTACAAGACAATTAAACTCAACATAGTGGTAGCAATGAGATATTTATGACTATGACTCAACTCTAAAAGAAAATAGTAATATTGACACATTTGGAAATTGAGACATTTTTCCCTCTAACACATAAGTTACTCCAAAATGGCCAATAAATTGAAAGGGAAACCAAAGACAAAGAGTTTAAATATAAATAAGTCCAAACATATATCATAGAAATTGTTAATTCAAATGAAATATATTCTCGGTTTGTTTGGTGCACTTCAAAAAGTGTCAATACAATTGGAAACAACAAAAAACTAAACAAGAAATAGACTTATAGGACTACTTGAGGATTGTTTTCTAGCCTTGAAAGAGCTAGAGGCCACCGACATTGCTCTGTCTGCTTTTTTAAAATCTAAGAGCTACAATGCCGGCAGCTAACTAGAAGGTCTATGACTTCAAAACACAACATGGACACTCCATTTTTTTACACATGCATTAACAATATGTCAGGAAAGGATTAATAATAACAAGGGCTTCAATGATTCAAATAATACTTAACATACAATTTTTTATTCCAAGTTCACTGTTTCAATTTTAAAATCCCTCTTTTTCTCCCTAGAGACACCAAGAATACAAAGGAAAAGAAATAATTAGGAAAAAGGCTTCAATGTTGTGTATAACAATTAATATGAAGTATATCATTTGAAGTATGCCATGTCAAGATTTAGATAAATAAGTATTTTGAGAAAATAATAAACATTGGGAAGAATATGTATGTACATTGCTAACATCTACTTTGACATACATACAAATCTACACACAACAAAATTTAATATTGTCTCATTTATAGCTTTTGTTTTGTGTTAATGGTTGCAATATATTAAAATAGTTTGTGTTGTTCTCCACAACACAATCTAATTGTTTTTGGCTAGCTTTGGCTATATTCCACTCTTTCTAATGCATAATAAAATAGTTAATATTATACAATTTATATTGTTATCCAAAACACATTCTTCATATATATGTATACAATATTGATTAATTAATGGTTCATGTTCTGTGGCAGAGGCTTTGATTCAGTTTGTTACTACAAGATTTTTTTGTTTTGAGGGTGTTCCATATGGGTCATTGTTGCAAGTAATATTTTTATGGCAATGGCTGCAATGCAATAAAATAGTAAATTTTATGCAATTGATATTGTTTTGCACAAGGCACTATTCACTATTGTTGTCTACACTAGGCTATTGTGTCATTTATGGCCTCCATTCAGTGTGGCCAGAAAAGTAAGGTGGCAGATTTTGTTTTGATTTTGAAATTAAAAGCATTTACTGCATCAATAGAGAAGGCAAGTGAAATGGAATCAACATTAATTGTTGTATGGTTTCCATGTAGTGACAATAGCTATAAGCAGTAACTACCTTTTCAAGTAGTCACGAAGATAAAAAATGTATGCACAATGTTTGAAAGGGCATTGTCCTATGGCTATATTGATTTGTTTCTCAAAGGATCTCATTGAGAAAAAGGCTATATTGTTTCAATTTTTGATAATACTTGTTGGGTGTCATTCTCTGGGTTCAACTTGTTCTTCAAGATAGCTATCGATAATGGGGAAAGCATGCATTAAATACATATTCCTAGTTGTTATTTCTTCAACCTCAAAAAAGGAGTTTTCAGAGTGATGGACTGTATAGTGTCATAAGGAAGACTTAATAGACAATTCTATATAGATGGTTAGAGGATATTTTGTGTGTTTGCAGGAAATGATGTTTGCAAAAGCAAAACGAAAGTGTCACCTGTGATAATTTTTGCCAACCCTTTTTTGGGACAAGAAGGTAGCGGTTTGCACTGGTTTGTCAATGCCAATTTATTTGTTGGCTTCTTTCTATGACCTCCATTTTCTGGCTATGTTTGCAATGGAATAAAACTCCTAACATAATCCAGTTTTCTTTTGTGGTTTTTTGCTCACTATCCTGGGTTATTTTTATCAATTGGTTTGGAAGCACATTTTTTTGTCCTTCGTGCAATCAACAATACATAGATTTTTGAGTTTCGTGTGTTTTTTGTGGGCTTTTTCATCTAGGTTACTCTTGAAACCAATATTGTTTCATCATGTCGATTGTTGTTGAAAAGATTGTATAGTTTTGTGGGTTTTGGCATGTCAATGACTGTTGGCTATATTCTTCCATTTATGGCTTCAGGTCTAGGTGAATGGTTGCAAAATAGTTGATTTGGTGTGTTTTTGGTGAATCTTGAAATCAAGATTTCTTGTGTTTTGTGGGTTTTGGCATGTGGGTGAATGCTAGTAATATTGGTTCATTTATGGCTTCCATTTTGTGTGAATAGTTGCAAAATAATTAATCTGTTATGTTTTTGGTGAATATTCCCATCTAGGTTACCATTGAAACCAATATTGATTCATTTAGGGTATGCATTTTTTTGGCGAAGGTTTTCAGTCGATCAGTTATTGGGAGCTTTCTATGTTTTGTGGGTTTTCCATGTGAGCCACTATTGTACTTTTTTTTGTGTGTGATGGTTGCAACACAATGAAATAGTGAATTTTATATGGGTTGCATTGTTTTAGGGTATATTTTTTCCTTTTTGATAGGGTTTTGGCGCAACCCGCGGTGAGGAGGGCCCTCAGGGGAATAGTACGAACCATGCAACAAGAGTAACACAACAAAATCAATAGAGAATATGGAAGAAAATGTAGATGAAAATATTGTCATTAACAAATATCTCAGTTACATTCGGCCGACAACATCTGGGCTTACAGATTCAACTCACAAGCCTAATAAAACATGCTCAATATTCTAACATGCTCCTATATGCAAGCTAAAAATTACAAGTCAAATTAATCTTAATGTCTACTCAATAAACTAAAACTCTCTAATTAATCCTAATAAAGTTGATTACAAGCTTTATATCATATCCACAGTCAGCATCTATGTCTACCCAAGATCATCACATTCTCAAGGAAGAAAATATAGCATTATTATATGACCAGGTCGGACTCAAATTTTAATCTCTTCATTAAGTGCATAAAGGCGAAGTGGTTCTCAAGGAAGTTAAAGGACACTCCCAAGAATCTTTAAATCACCAATAAGATCCTGGCAAGTCATGGGGCGATCCTGGCGATCAGGCAAGCTAAAAGTTGAAATTATTCGGTGCCAATTCAAAAGCGCCCAAAATTATAGAAACAATAACTCCGAAAAAGATGCAATCAGGGTCAAATCTTGGGACAGGGAAAATGAACATATGAAAATGTACACAAAGATCCATGAATCTAGTGAGCAAAACGCAGGTAGATCCACCAATATAGACTAAGAAAAAGATAAAACAAGAATAGAACAAGACAAAAACTAAAAAGAAAATATTTTTGGTTGATGTAAGATTGCCAAGAACCAAGGATGCTCCTGCATCAGACATTTTGGGTTAATGAAAAGTGAGTCCCTCACTTTGCTAGGGTCAAAGGAAAACTAAAATGGTCTACCTCAGCCTAGGAAATCCAAGATGAATCCTCCAATGGTGTCTCACTTCACAAGATATTCTTTGTCTGTCTTCCACGAGTCTTCTCCATCTTTGACATCCAAAATCTCAACAACCTCAATAGAAACATTGTTGTTGCGATGATACAATTTTCTTTTCTTTCTTCCATTGAATTCTATTCATAATCTTGATCTTAGATCTACAATGTGAATATAAAGTATACATACCATCTCCCAGTAACTCAATTCATATGCATTTACTGAATCAAAACTTCTTCCAAGATCTTACAAAGGTAGAACTTCCTCATCTTCAACTTATTTGTATGTGTGTACTTATTGGAAAAATCTCTTTCTCAGACATACATCACTTCATCTCAACCAAATTCCTTATATACTCTTTTCATCCAACTTTCTCCTTATACTTAGTCTGTTCACATGTCTTCCAATTGTTGTTTTTACTTGTGACTATGCAAGCTGCTTCATGTGTTCTAGAAATCCTTCCACTTCTGCACTCTCTTTTCTTCATACTATTGTCTCTCAACTCTGATATACCTCTAGGATGAACTCCATTAACAATCTCCAAAAGTGTCTTTCTGTACTTATTCGCTGGAATTAACCATAGGAAAACTCTGCTTGTGCAAGGGATAAATCCCAACTTCCAGTCTTCTCTCCAACCAAACATCTCAGTAAATTCCCTAAACTCCTATTTACTACCTCTGTCTATCCATTAGTCTATGGGTGAAATGTGAAACTGAACTTCAAATTTTTCTTCAACTTCTTCCAAAGTGTCCTCCAAAAGTAATCAGCAAACTTCACATCTCTGTCTGAAACAATACTCTTAGGTAATCCATGCAATTTAACCACTTCTCTAAAAAACAAGTCTGCTACATGTACTACATCTATTTTCTTATTTCAAGGTATGAAATGTGCCATCTTAGAAAATCTATCTACCACTACAAATACATAATTGTTACCTCTTTGTGTCTTCGACAAACCAAGTATGAAATCCATGCTAATATCTTCCCAAGGTCTTTCCAGAACTGTCAAAGGCTTATACAATCCAACATTTTGACTACTTCCTTTTGGAACTTGAAAAACTCTACAACTCTACACAAATCTCCTAACATCCTTATGAATCTGCGGCCAAAAGTAAGTCTCACTTACCAATGCCACTGTCTTATCAACTCCAAAGTGTCTTGACAATCCTTCATTGTGCTTCTCCTTCACCAAGTTGTCCCTCATTGAACTCCGGGGTATATACAATTGATTTCCTTTGAACAACACGTCCTCCTGAATGGAATAACCCAACAACTAACTTCTATCCCCCAAAAGTGGTTCTTTACATGCTTTCCAAGGTTCTACAAAATTTGGGTCTTCTTTATACAAATTCTTCAACTCATCAAAGCCTAATACTTCCACTCTCATCTCTGTCAGTAAATTCCTTCTCCTACTCAAAGCATCAACAATTCCATTTGAATTTCCACTCCTATGCTTCAAAACAAAAGTGTAACTCTACAAAAACTCTACCCATCTCATGTGTCTCTGATTCAACTTACCTTGACTATTCAAATATTGCAATGCTTGATGATCCATATACAACACAAACTCCTTAGGAAACAAATAGTGTCTCCACTTCTTCAAGGCTTGAACTATAGCATAAAATTCCTAATCATACATTGAATATCTTCTTCTAGCATCATTCAACTTCTCACTGAAATAAGCTACAAGTTTCCCTTCTTGACTCAATACTGCTCCAATTGCATTTCCACTTGCATCATAATCTACTTGAAATACCTTACTAAAATCCGATAAATCCAACATAGGCTGCTCAGTCACCTTCTACTTCAACAACTCAAAAATTGATGTATGAAACCAAGTTTAGAAACTACACTTCTTAATGTTTATCAACAACTATTTTTCTCTCAACCTCTGCAAAACTTGTCTTATATGTAAAAAATGTTGTTCTCTAGTCTTATTGAAAATCAAGATATCATCCAAATACACAATCACCAAAATTACCCAAAGGTGCTACAATACCTCATTCATGTTACCTCCTTGAAAGTACTTTCATGCGTTTGTATCCCAATCCAAAAGGCATCACCAACCACTCCTTACAATACTTCATTTGTCTTGAATGTTGTTTTTCCTCTCCTTTGATTTTGATTTGATGATATCCACTCTTCAGGTCTATCTTTGTAAAATGCCATAGCTCCACTCAAACAATCCATAATGTCATCATCTGGGCAAAACTATACTTCCACTTGGAAGTGTTCTTGTTTATGGCTCTAGAAATTTGTACACATTCTCCATTCTCCATCTTGGGTGCTAGTGCAACAGGTACCTTGCATGGAATTAAGCTTTCCCTAATCAAACCCTTTCTCAACAACTCTTGCACTTGTCTATTCAACTCCTCATTCTCTGTCGATGTCATCCAGTGTGTTGCTTTATTAGGAAAACTAGTTCCAGGAATTAGATCCATATAATGACTAATACTCCTCATAGGTGGTAATCCATCAAGTACATTATCTAAAATTATCTCCTCATACTTTGTCAGTATCTCCTTTATCTCTTATGGGTGTTCTTCTACATGCCTCAAGTCTTCATCCTTCTTAGGAATCAAGGCATAAAACACATTCTCATGTCTCAATCCATCAAGGAATCTTCTTCCATCAACCAGAAAAACCCTAGTACTTGTACAAACTTCAACTGTAGGAACATCTTCCAAGGGAAACAAAATTTGTTTTACCCCATTAGCAACAATGGTATATATATTCTTCTTTCCATCATGAATAGCTTATCTTTCATACTTCCAAGGCCTCCCCAAAAAAACATAACATATATCCATAGGCATGGTATCACACAAAACTTCATCATGGTAATTTCTTATCTTTAATTTCACCAAACATTGTTCACTAACCAATATCTTATGCTCATTCTAAATCCAATAAATCTAATAGGGCTTTGGGTGTTTCAGCCTTTCCAACCCCTATTTAGTCACTATCTCTTCAGAAACCAAGTTCTCAAAACTTCCACTGTCAACAATCACTTTGCAACATTTACCATTCACCTTGCATCTAGTCTGAAACAAATTCTTTCTTTGCAATGGTTCTTTCTCCACTTCAATTTGACATAATACTCTCCTATTCACCAACACTTCTCCATCTTCTGGTTTATTAGGCAATCCAATATGTTATTCCTCAACAATGGTTGTTCTCCTATTGTTCTTAGTCCTCTTGCTTGTCTCTCCTTGATTACATTCAAATGCTCTATGTCCTCCACCACACTTAAAACAAGTTCCTCTGAATACTCTCTTCTCCAGTCCTCTATTATCTTTTCTATAACCTTCATTTCGGTAACCACCAAACCTCCTCTTCTGTAAGAGTTTTCATAACCTCTCTGGTATGAATTGATTCTTACTGACCTCCTTATCCTTATTCTGATCTAGAAAAGATCCTCCTTCCTCCATTAAAAGTTCTTCCTCTCTGAAATCTTCCACCTCTTCCTCTCTATCTTTGCTCATGTCTTTTTTTCAGCTTCTCTTCTTCCTTTAGGGCACATTGATATGCCTCTTCCACACTATGCAACCCTATTAAACCAATCTCATCCTTTATAGATGACCTCAATCCATTCACATGTATGGCTACTTGCTCAATCTCATCCTCTGAGTGTCTAGATCTAATATTCAACTTATAGAACTCCTCGGTGTACTCTATCACGCTTGATTCTTTCTACTTCAGATTCTACAACTTCTTGAACAAACTAATCTGATAATCTGTAGGCATAAACTTTGACTTCAACTTATTCACCATCTGATCCCATGATTTTATCTTTTCTTTTCCTCTTCTCTGCCTATCTTTCTGCAAATGTTCCCACCAAAGGGATGCATGTCCTCTCAACTTTGTACAAGCAAACTGCACTTTCTTATCTTTGAAGGTACCTTCAAATTCAAAATACTTTTCCATCTCTGTAATCCAATCTAACAATACATCTGAATCCAACTTACCATTATAATTCGGTGGATTGAAATGTAGTCTTGTATTCACTTTAGTTAGAGGCTCTTATGAACCTCTCTTCTCCTTGATCAAAGGCCAAATTGTCATCTCTTCCTCTTTCTTCTATACTTCTACTTTTTCATCACTCACATCATGAACTAGTTGACCTCTCCTCTAGGTCATTTCAAGCTGCATCTAATCGGCAACAATTCCTCTTAACATCTCCATCACAACTAGAGCTACATTTCCAAGCACTCCATTTCTACCATTTCTTCTTCCCGCCATCATTACACAAGTCCTCTACAACTGTAGGTCAAATCCTCAATTTTCCACCCCACAACAAGTTTTCAACAGGACTTCACAAACTCTGACGATCTCACAAGGAACGAATCTCCCTCTGATACCAATCTGGCGTAGCCATGGTAGAAGGGCCCTCAAAGAGAACAGTCTAAATCATGTAGCAAGAGTAACACAAAAAAAACAACAAATAATATGGAGGAAAATACAGATGAAAATATTCCCATTAACAAAGATCTTAGTTACATTCGGTTGACAACATCTAGGCTTCCAGATTTAGCTCACAAGCCTAATAAAACATGCTCAATATTCTAACATGCTCCTATATGCAAGCTGAAAATTACAATTCAGATCAATCTTAATAGAAGTCAATCAACTACCAACTCTCCTCCTTCATCTAATGATTGATTACAAGCTTTATAGCATATCCACAACTCTAGAAACATCCGCGTCATCCAAGATCATCACATTCTCCAAGGAAATAAAATGTAATGTGCGCATGAATAGGTCAGCCTCAAATTTGAATTACTCTTCATTAGGTGCATAAGATAAAGTGTGAACCTATAAGGAAGGTTGAGGACACTCCTAAGAATATTTAAAATCACACTGATAAGATCCACAAGTAATGGGGACGATCTGCAATGATTGAACTGGCCGAAAAGTTTGAAATTATTCTAGTGTTGGTTCAAGAAACTGCCAAGAATTCTGGAAGTGATAACTTGCCAGAAAAAGATCCAATCATGTCCAAATCTTGGGAAAAGGAAAATGAACATGTAGAGGACATACACAAAGATCCATAGAGCCTGGTGAGCAAACATGATGAATCCACCAACATGAATTGAGAAAGAACAGAACAAGAACAAAAATTGAAAGAAAATATTTTTGGGTGATGCAAGATTGCCACGAACCAAGGATGCTCCTGCATCAAGTTATGTTGAAAAAAGAGTATATAGTTTGTTCGCAGCAATATTGTTTGATTTATGGTTTGGATTTTGTGTGGATGTTTTTGTATGGATTTTTCACTGTGATTTTTAGTGTTTTGTGGGTTTGGCCATCTGGGTGACTATTGATAACAACATTGTTTCGTTATGGTGGATTTAAAAAAAAAGCATTTGGCACGACGATAGAGGAGGATGATGAAATGGTGTGACTATAGAGGAGGCCAATGAAATGGCATCAACATTAACTGTTGTATGGTTTCCGTGTAGTGGTGATGGTGCAAGTAGCATATGTTTTGAAGTCTACAGATAAGGGAAAACATAAATATAAACCCACAAAAAATCACAGTATCAAATCCATGCAAAACCATACACACAAAACGTGAACCATAAATCATTTATATATATGTATTTGTATATTTATACTTACATAAATCATTTATATATAGCTTGGCACAGACTGTGAACCACAAATCATTTATATATATGTATTTGTATATATATACTTACATAAATGTATTCACCAGAACCGTATCAAAAATTGAAACAATATAGCCTCTTGAGCACCACCCTATCGAAAAGAATGCCTTTTGGATAACAACATTAACTCTATAATATCAGCTATTTTATTATGCATTGCAAATGAAAGTATATAGCCAAAGCTAGAGAACAACAATTAGCATTGGGCTATAGAAAAAATTGGTCAGAATTTTCGTCAGCCTTCGTGGTTCTAGGTCTCTGGCACCGTGTAGTAGGTGCTGAATTGTTTTTTTTTTTAATTTTAAAAAGTGTTTTTCACGACGATAGAGGAGGCCAACAAAATGGAATCATCACTAATCATTGTATATATATCTATGTTTAAATTCCCTAGAAAAAAAGTGAATGTCTATACAATTTTCAATAACGTATTGTGCATATATATACATATATATGTGTGTGTGTGTGTGTGTGTTTATGTATATGTATTTATATACATACACACACACATATGTATATATATATACACATATACATACATATATGTATATATACATACATAAACACAAGAAATCTTGATTTCAAGATTCACCAAAAACACACCAGATTAACTATTTTGCAACAATTCACATAGAGCCGAAGCCATAAATGGAACAATATAGCCAACAGTCACCCACATGCTAAAACTATATAGTATATACACACACAAACACATATATATATAATACATATATATACATATATATAAATATGTATACACACACATATATATACATATATATACACATAAATATATACATATACACACACACATATATATAGATAGATATATAATAATTATCATAGCCCACACCTTTTGCAACCATCAATGCATGAAAAAAACACAAGATAACCTCCAACCACCTTCACAGAAATTCCACAACCGAGGTGGGTTGTAATAGTTTCGTGTTCATTTTTTGCATGCTGTGGAGAAAGAACGAAGGGAAGAGAAAAAAAGCAGGAAGAGGTGTAATTGAAGGAAGTGGGAAGAGGTGCATATTGGAAAAACCATTCGTCGAGTATTTCTAAAATAGTTTATGCTATTTTCAAAAGGGGATTTTTGATTCTTGCTTTGTAGCTTAGTCTAAATTGTTTGGTTTATGGTTTCCATGTAGCCTCCATTGGTGGAAGGCAATATTGTTTCTTTATTGTGTTTTGTGTGTTGAATAACCTCCACTCACCTTTGCAGAAGTTGTACAATGCTTAATCTAGCTTGCACTCTCACAAAAGCTTACCCTCATCGCTCACGACTCCCATATTAGGTATAGCAATAGATAGACACCGAACAATGCCTTATTGAAAATTTTTGAGATGTTTGTTTTGTTCCCCGAGGCATTAAACACCAACTATTATTACGACCATTGCTAGTACATGCAAAGCATATAGATATACATAGATATATATGTAGATATATATAGTAGTTGTAACCATGGAGGAAAAGCCTCTATGAAGGTGCAAGTGTGTGTAGTGGTAAAGGTTGTGGTACATACACACACACACACACACACACACATATATTGAGAGGAACCAACAAAGATTCAATGAGGAACGAAAATAAAAGTATACTCATTTCTCAACAAACTATATGTGTGTATATATGTAGATTTTTGTATCTATATATGTATATATATATACATATATATGTATATGTATATATGTATATGTATATATGTAAAGCCTAAATAGTGTTAGCAATGTAATTCCTTTGTAGGCATGGATACAAAGTTGAAGGAGTAAATAGAATCCCATACCCAAAAAATTGCAATGTGAATGTGAAGACATACTATTTTTTTCTCAACAAAACCTGATTGAAAATTGAAACAATATGGGCTTGCTACCAACTTTTTATTTTCTCTGCATTTCCTCGCATTGAATTCACATATTTTCCGGGAGGGATTTTTTATCCGGGCTTACCTTTGAAACCAATATTATTGTTTCCTTACGGTGTCAATTTTTATATTTTTAGTTTAGAAGATATTCAAATTGAACCATCTTGGCCCACTATCGTTGTTTTCATGACCATTCTTAGGCATATATTCTCTTTTAAAATTTTATGTTTATCACCCGTGATGTGTGATCCCTTGCTTAGATTTTATACATTTCCCCGAGTATAAAGGGCTTCCATTTGATTCATGTTGCCAATTCTAAAGGGGGCTTTATCGATCTCTTTATAAAATGCAACATTTAGGAAATTTTTGCACGGCAATAGGTCTGGAAAAAGTTTTTATCTCAGATTTTGTTTGCAAGCATAATATTGGGTAGGATTGTAAAGATTTATTTGTCAAAGATCTGGTGATTTTGGGCAGAATTGACAGGAGCATCAGACTTTGCTTCAGCTCAGCTTATTAGCTTAAACAGGTTTTCTTCTTGAATTTTAAATTCTTGTGTAAATTTCGAGAACGTGATGTTGAATTTTGTTGTTCTGAAAAGAATTATCCTGTTGAACCTGCACAAACAATTAAGAAACAAATTAGAAGAGTGTTTGAATTTTAGAAATTAAAAAAAAAAAACATATTCTGTAATTGTATTATTCTAGATCTGAAATTTGTTTCTAATTCGGTTGTGGAAGGTTTAGTAAATAATATGTTGGATCTTGAGAATTTCCTAATTGTTTCTTTTGCCACCATTTCCTAATTGTTTCGTTGCCACCATGTTGGAATTATTACACCAAATGTGAATCCTCAAATATTTTACTGTTTCTGTATCCAAAGGAAATATTGTTAGCGCCGCTCATCATTAATTTGACAATCTGTAGATATTGCTATCACCGATATCTATAGTTTTGGCTGTTGTAGCCATACAAAGTCCGAATGGAAAATAAAACTTGAATGGTGGTAAAGGTTTTTAGCCCCTTATACGTATTAAAGCTTGATGCCATATCTAGGTGAAAATTGTAAGATCTTTAGAGGTCTCTATAAACCACCATGCATTTATTCAGCCGTATTGTGAGAATACTTAACTTTGTTTATATCTCAATCTTAGACCAAATTCTTCATTTGGTGAATGATTGAATTTTAGTTGAGAAGATATTCAAGTGGAACCATCTTGGACGAATTATCAAGTTGTTTTCATGACCATTCTTCCAGGTATATTCTCTTTTAAGATTTTCTTTTTATCACCTGTGATGCCATCCCTGTTTAGATTTATACATTTCCAGTATAAAGGGGCTTAATTTGATTCATACGTTGCCAATTTTAAAGGGAAGTTATTAGGCTTCTTTAGCAGCTGCAGCATTTTGAAAGTAGAAATATTATCATGGATTTAAATAACCTCCCTCATCCTTTAAAGACCTTTCACTGGAAGCAGCGCCATTATTTGTGATTAATGAAAATGTCATAAATTTCTTAAATCAATCTTTTGCTATTTCTCATATTTTCTTCCGGCATGTGAATCCTGCGCTCAGCTAAGCTAATCACTATCCTTTATTCTTATGCTTTGCATGTCATCTTTAGTATAGTCGATGTAAACTCCTCTTTCTCAAATTTGCCCTCATTTCCAAGTTATCTAGGACTGATGGAAACATTTATTTCTTCATTATTTACTTTGTCTGATCCACGTATAAAGTATTATCTTGTTTCTACTCATGCAAATTTTATGCCTATTCTTCAAATTATTTCATTTAGCATCACCTTTATTCTCCATAAGACAACGCCTCTATTTTGTTAGTAGAGGAAAAGATTCACATAATGGACTCATTGTTGGCAGATTCAGATTTAAGTACTCCAAGGAATCAATTTCCCCATTACTACGTCACTCATCTTATTCTTTTGCTAGTTAATTAAGATGTAATGTATGTTTCTTCTGAGCACCATCTGTGTTTTGAATGTTGACTATAGAATACTTCTAGCTTGTTGGAATTTGACACCTCTCAAGAAGTTGTTTTCCTTTCTTAGCCAAAAGTTGCTCTTCTTAATCATTTCCTGATTATCAGATTGATAAATCACCTTGAAGATGCCTGATTCTCCTCCATTTAATTTGGCTTTGAGTCTTGTTTCACTTCTTCGTCTTTATTATTGGTGTTATTTAAGTTTGCAACATCAGTGTGTACTTTGGAGCTATCTCCAAATGCTTTACAACCCCTTTATCTATATCATCCTCTATATCAGTAGGGAGCAATGAATAATTCTAGTTGACATTAGAAAACAAATATCTTTGAAAATAAAATAAACTCTTCTATCGGCGCCTCTTCCTATCCTGAGAGGACACCATCATATTCTTTTTGCAACATACCATTATTTAGGGAAAATAGGCGATGAACTTAATTTTTAGTTGTGAACCTTTATGAAATTATCACTGCCTTCTCTCCAATTATAGATTATAATTCATAGTTAACTGATTCCTTTTTCATGGCGCATATTCTTCAAGTGCATGTGCAATAGTAAATGATTAGTTCTATATAATTCATTGAAATATAATTAGATTTAATTCTGATTTTATAATGTGAGTTACTATATTGATACTTAAGGGGTTAATTATAAAGATAAGTGTAAGACAATAGAAATAAGAATATGTATTAAAAGAATTTAAGTAATTGTTTATTTCTTTTTAAGAGTTGAGTAATTGATTGACTCTTATTTGTTTGATTAGTAAATATAAGAATTTTGTTATTACAAAAAAGATAGATGTAAGAACTTTAAGTTAAAGGTGTGAAATTAATAGATTGATACTATGAATTTATTCTTTAAATATTAATTAGAGTTAAAGAAGGCTTTTATGAGATTTATTGTTAAGGAGGAAAGATCATGGGTTATTTTGTTATCAATATGACTTTTATTTATATTTATGTATAAATTATTATAATTTATAGCTCATATAGATCTAATGGTATTATATGATGAATAATATGTATAAATTTAATAATTTAATAGCAACCATGTTATCTTTTGATTGAAGAGATATTTCTTAAATTTTTGATTTAGATGAATATGGCTTTTAAATTGTGGATTAATGGGTTATTATTATTTAACTATTCTTTTATTTGATTCGATGTCAAGAAAGCTCTTGTAGAAGAATATATTTGGAACACTTGAACGAATCGATTAATTTATTTAAAAGTCATAAAGATTTGATCATTGTGCTTGATGGTTGATAAATATTTGTTTACATTTTATGAATGTTCTTTGGTGTTATTGAGTTCTTTAATCTTCCAGGGGATAGGAAAAGTAAATTTGATTTGTAAGCATATTATGCTTGTACTTGGTTGTACAATGGCTATGATCTATTTTAGGAGTTAGCGATGCATGATTTATCTGTCACTTTTGAGGTATTATGAGATTATATGGTCTATGTCATGTAAATGATGTGATCATTCAGGATTTTTCTTTTCATGCTTAATGGCTTTCTATTGTATCTGATGTGGAGTTATTTGTTACCTTTGAGGTGTTTGAACTATTCTATGATTGGACCATGAATGAGATATGTTTTAATATGGTGTTGATGTATATGCATGTTGGCAGTCCTTGGTATTTTGATGTTGCATCATGTTTATAGGAAGAGTGGCTTGCGATAGGGGCCGGAACCCAGTGGTTGCCAAGGTAACCTATCGTGGGTTTCTTGTAATTAAGTGAAAACTTTAATAAATAAACCTGGGGTTCAATAAATAATAAAGATTATCGGAATGCCTCACCTAATGCCTTAATGCTTGTATAAATTAAGGGTAGGTTGAGAAGGCCTGGAATGGCTTAGTCGTCTACCTTGTCTTCTTGAAAGGTAATTCAACTCCACATAAGTTTATCTAGGGGCCGGGAATCGGTAGAGACTGCCAGGGTAACTCTAGATGAGGGTCGGTAGTCTAAGAAGATTCACCAGGGTAACCTAGAACAACAATGTGATGACACTCTGTCCTGAAACATGTTTGTGGTCTCTTATGTAGAGTCACCTTTGTTACTGTTGTTGCGTCTGGGAGTTTATTAGTAATCATGTAATCTGGATACTATCATGTCGTTATGTGTTGTCAGCCATGTAATATATCGTCTATTCTTGAGTCTATTTGAATGTTTTGCGGACCTGTCTTTATCTCCTAGCACGGAGGGAGTGGACCTTCGGGTTCCACGTGGTTGGGTGGAAACCGTGCTATTACCTTCATTGGATACTTTTACATATGATACTATACTTGTAGCAGACTCCTATTACTTCTTTGTTCGTGACGATGGACGCTAGACGTGTTCAAAAACATGGATATTAGATATGAAGAGATCATTACCCTCTTTGTATATTTACCTCATGTTTATGAGTGTACTCTTTGTAACATCATTATGATGTATTGAGATTTATGAGAATCTCACTGGATGTAATCTAATTATATAAATGTCTTGACCGTATAAGTTTTGAAAAGTGGATCATTCATGAATGTGATTTGTACTTGTGTTTTATGACCTTAATATTATGGTGTGATGTTCTTAATTATAATGTTTTAGTAACGTCGTCTTGGAATCCTTAAGACATGTTTAAATAGAATGGCTTTAAAAAATTGTCCAGGATAATTTGCTACCTAATGCTTTGTCTTATTGGATTCCTTGGCGAAATTTACACTTAACACCTTGTTATCCTAATCAAGCACCATATGAAGCATCCCTGCAACTTATTTTAATAAGAATTATATATTAAAGAAGAAATTATTCAAAAAGGGAAACAAAACATTCAAATTTATTGTTTTGAGAAGATAGTTATTTATTTTGAAAGAATTTTTTTATTTCTTTCATTCTTGAAAAGGAATTCTTAGAACAATAGGCTTTGTATTAAACATACCAAAGAACATTCACTGCCACATACATGTGTTCAACACCTTTTGAAACGTATTAAAGGGACAATTAAAATACTTTTTCCAAGGTTGCACAAATGAAAATGAAACAACGTAGCCAATGCTAGACAAGGGACAACAACAATGCCCTATGGAAAACAACATAAGCTACACAAGATTAACTATTTTGGCCACATGGCAACCATCACCACTAAATGGGAGCCACATGTAAATAAATGGCAGGTGCTATCACAACCATCACCAAGGCACATAAATCATACAACAATCAATGTTGACGTGAGCCAGCGCTTAATTTTAGTTGCCTTCTCTATCAACACAGCGGGGAACACATGACATATCCCCAAGGCAGCCAACAACCGCCTCTGACACTCTTCCCACAACCAACATAGGGTTTAAAATGGGGAGGCCAACGGGAATTCCGACCAATATTTTTTTAAAGAGAAGGCCATTCTCCACCTTTTCCTTGCTCGATGGGAAGCTCAAAAACTAGAAAGGATAGCAAGGATTCCAACCAAAGTACACACAATAAAACTAGCAGCTAACAATATAGAGATCACCATTCAACATAGACTATATAACAATGACTATTTCATTGCATTGCAACCATAATGACTAAACAAAAACCATAAATCAAATAGTATTGGCTTCAAAGTTAAAAATCCATGTAAGAATATAATCTTCTAGCACCTCTTTCGACTTGCTTCAAACACACCTCTTCTCGCCAAATTTCCTACAGAAAAATGGGAAAAATATTATCACAAACAACACTTTTCTTCTACATTTCCAACCATCTGCCCATGCAAAAAACACAAAATAACCTCCACCCACCTTCATAGAAGTTCCACAAAGCTTAATCCAGCCTACACCCTCACAAAAGCTTACCCTCATCACTCACGACTCTCATACCAGGTATAGGAACAGAGTGACACCAAAGAATTCCCTATTGAAAATTTCCCATACATTCATTTCGCTCCCCGAGGCATTAAACGACAATTGTTATTACGAAAATATCCAGTACACACAAAGCATACAACAATTAATGTTGATGCAAAGTTCCAACATTTAATTGAACCACAACTTTCTCCATCCACGCGGCTCGGATAATGCCACTCTTTTCCCAAAGCAACCAACAACTGCCTCTAACACCTTTTTCATGACCATCGGAAGGAAAAAAATCTGGGAGGCCAACGAAAATTCTGACCAAAGCTATAACCCATCTGCCACCTTTTCCCAAACCGTAGGAAGCCTAAAAAAATGGGGAGGCTAACAAAAATCCCAAGGAAGGTTGACACAAATAGCCATATATATGTACATATACATATATATACATATACATATATATACATATACATATATATACATATACATATATATATATATACATATATGTATTTACATGCTATACATACTATACATATACATATATATATACATATATACATACACATATATATACATATATACACAACAAAATACCAAATGTTATGAACATTATATATAGATGTAAATATACATACATATATATACATATACACATACAAATATACATGTACATATATATGTCTACACATTATCTATATATGGACCACCCTTTTGCTCAAAAGGTTTTGCATAGGTCTGTAATTGTGATTTTCAGCATTCTATGGTAATGGTTGCAATGGAATAAAATAGTTAATGTTATGCAGTTCATGTTGTTGATGTCCACCTTAGGCTATATTGTCTCATTTGTGGCTTCCATTTACCGTCAATGGTTGCAACATGACAAAATAGTCAATGGTTTGGATGTTATATATACATATACATATACATATATATATGTATATGTATCTATATATATATGCATATATATAGATACATATACATATATATATATACATATAAATACATATAAATACATATAAATATATACATATAAATACATATAAATACACACACACATATATATATATATACATATAAATACATATAAATACACACATATATATATACATATAAATACATATATATACATATACTTATATGTATACATATATATACATACATATATATATACATATATATATTTATATATATGTATATACACATATATAAATATATATATAAATACATATATATAAATATGTTGCAATGAAATATTTAATGTTTTACAAGTTACGTTGTTTTAGGGTATATTGTTAGCTTTTTGATAATGTTGTGTTGAAAAAAAACTATATAGTTTGTTAACACCAATATTGTTTGATTTATGGTTCGACTTTTGTAGGGATGTTCCTTGTATGGGTTTGTCACTGTTGATAACAATATTGTTTCATTTAAATATAGAGTAACAAACCAATGGAGGAATATAACCCAAGCCACCCAACAATGATAATAATATTGATTCATTTAAATACAAAGTAATAAACCAATGGAGGAATATAACCCAAGCCACCCAACAACAATCAACAAAATCTGCACCATCTTAAAAAAATTATTATGTTACAAACACAAGCACAAAATGGAATCCATTAAATAAAAGGAGCCCACAAAAAATGGAATCCATTAAAAGAAGCCCACAAAAAATCACAACACCAGCAAAAGTTGCATAACTTTAACAATTTTATTTCATTCCAAACATAGCCACAAAATGCAATCCACGTAGAGAAACCCACAAAGATTCACAACAACATAGCAAACCAAAAATATACCCCTTTCTAAACAAAACCTTATGGAAATATGAAACAATATATAGCATTCCCAACAACACCTTCTTAGAAATTAACAGTAGAAAACCAATCCAAAAATAGATTCCTTGCTAAACAAAAGAATACTATAATTTGAAACAATACACACACACACACACACACACACACACACACACATATATATGTATATGTATATGTAGACATATATATGTACATATATATATATATATATATATATATAGTAGTTGTGAACTTCGATAGCAAGCTTTTGTAAAGGTCCATGTCCAATCATTGGTTGCGGGATTTATGTGAAACCTATTGCATTCTATTTTATGTTTTTTTGAACAAAAGTGGAAGAGGTGTAGCCAATGGTAGTGGGGCGACGGTGACAAAAGAGGTGAAAACTGAGAAAAACATTCCTCGAGTATCTATAAAACAATATATGTTATTTTCCAAAGGGTATTGTTGATTGTTGCAAACCAAAAAAAACTTCACAACAAACTAAGCCAAAAAACACAACCCAAGCTAGCCATCAGCAATTGACAAAAAATACTGCGCCTTAACAAGAATTGTGAGACTTTGATATTTCATATGTACAGATTTGTGTGTTTCTAACATTTCATGCAAACAATATTCACATGTTTGAGGTCCACCTATGGATATTTATGGTTGTTGTCTACACATAGCTTTGGGTACATATATGTATGTATAGATTTTTCTTTATAAGTGTATATATAGAATGTTTTATTCCTCTACAACTAACTTTCGAGACATATGCATTGATGTGGAATTTGTCTTACAACTCTAAATACATCTATTCCATGTGTTGGATGTATATGTACAAATCTCTTGCTTACAGATATATGCATGGAAAAAAGTATGTGTCTATTTTGTAGTGTTTTATTCCTCTTTTCTCCATTGTGGATATCTATGTATGTCAAATTAGATGTAAACACCATCTGTATGTATTTGTTGCTC
>VDFB02088919.1:0-17083 GCA_007258455.2 Sequoia sempervirens
TGATGATGTTGTTTTCTTAGGTAACTTTAGTAAGAGGGTGCCTCAATCCATGGTAAAAATGCACATTGCTGTGATAATGAATTTATGCCCGTTTGATGAAGAAGGGTGAATCTTGCCCACTAGATCTAACCCCCATTGAGAAAATGGCCAGGTTGGTGTAAATGGTTGGAGTTCTTGTGCCGGAGCATGAATGAGATTCCCATGGATCTGAAATTTGGAACGTGTTTTCACAAAAGTGAATGATTCCCTTTCCATTGTAGGCCAATAGTAACCCATTCTAATCAGTTTCTTAGATAAGGTCAGTCCACTCGAATGAGTACCATAGATGCCACCATGAACTTCTTGTAAAGCTTTGTCAGATTCTTTACGTTCAAGACATCGGAGTAAAGTACCATCAAGACCACGGCGATAAAGGGTATCAGCGATGAGGGTATAGCGGGCGGACTGTCGGATAAAATTGCATTTTTGATTACAAGATAGATCGGGTGGTAAGATGTTGTCTTTGAGGTAAGCATAAATTTTTCCGTACCAAGGCGAATCGGATCCTACCAAGTGACAAATGATTTGGCTTTCAGGGGTATCATATGCAGGTGTAAATGATTGTTCCACCAGAAATTCGTAACGATGCTGAGTTTCTGGGAGTTGTAACAATGATGCGATCGTAGCCATAGCGTCAGCTGCTTTATTATCAAGCCTTGGAATTTGTGTGAATTTGATGTCCACAAAATACTTTTTGAAGTCATCCACCATCTTTTTATAAGGTAATAGTTTTTCATCTTTAGTTTGATAGTCATTATTGATCTGACAAATGACCAACTGTGAGTCAACATACACCTATAACTCTGTTATTCTCCATTCCAGTGCTATCTTGAGTCCAGTGATTAATGCCTCATATTCAGCTATGTTGTTGGTGCATGGGAACATTAGCCGATATGAACGAGGAATGGTGTTTCCTTGAGGGGTGACAAAAAGTATGCCTGCTCCTGATCTGTGTTGAGTGAAAGAACCATCAAAGTATAAAGACCATGGTTGTTTGGATTCTGCAGTGAAGACATCCGCATCTAGAAATTCAATGTGCAAGGGATGATCTGCTTGTAGTGGTGCTTCAGCTAATTGATCAGCTATAATTTGTCCTTTGATGGCCTTGCAGTCAACATAGTGTATGTCAAACTCACTTAAAATCATTACCCATTTTGCTAGCCTTCCTGTCAATGAGGCCTTGCTCAACAAATACTTGAGTGGATCAATCTTCAAAACCAAATTGACTATATGGGTCAGCATGTAATGTGAAACTTTGTGAAGCAAAACTACTTGCCGGAGCCAGCCTTCTCAATAGAAGTGTAGTTGAGCTCGCGGCTTGTTAATGTTCTCTGATGTAGTAGCATGCATGTTCCTTCCTTGTAGGGAATCTTCTTGTGCTTCGCAGTGCCCCGGAGATGTCTCTATTGCAGCAATGTACAAGATAGTGGTTTGTACGGATTTGGTGAGATGAGAACGGTGGAGTCATTAGATATTCTTTGATTTTTAGCCAGTTCACATTTGTCATCCACTTGAAAGGAACATTTTTTATGTAGTATTAGATGTGTGAGCAGTAAACTCTTGTCATTAGTTAATGCGTTGAACTCGTATAGATTGAAGTCATCCTTGTAGTGATCTTAGGCCCGATGTTCTTTGGTAGGGGGCATTTCCATAATTGCTTGTGGACTTTTCTTTGAAGTCTACTTCAATTTCTTTTTCTGAAACAATGTACCCCAAGAGTTTTCCAAACTTGACCCCAAAAACACATTTCTTAGGGTTAAGATGAACTTTGAATTTTTCTAATCTTACAAATATTTTGGACAATACTTCAAGATGTCATTCTCTGGTGTATGATTTTTCCAGTATATCATCCACATAATCTTCCATGAAGACATGCATCATATCATGAAAGATGGTAGTCATGGCTCTTTGGTAGGTAGCCCCAGCATTTTTCAGACCAAAAGGCATGACGTTCCAACAATAAGTTCCCCAAGGACATGTGAAAGCTATTTTCTCTTGATCTTCGAGTGCAATCTTGATTTGGTTATATCCAGAAAAATCATCCATTAATGAATACATGGCATGGCTAGCTGTCAGATCAACTATGGTGTCAATATTTGGTAATGGAAAGTCATCCTTAGGACATGCTTTATTAAGATCTCTGAAATCTGTGCATATTCTGACAGTTTTATCTGGCTTGGATACAGGTACAATGTTGGAGATCCATTCTGCATAGTCGACTGGTCTGATGAAGCCCACATCAAGAAGTTTTCTTAGTTCTTCTTTAACTAACAATGCAACATGAGGGTGCATCTTTCTGAGTTTTTGCTTTACCGGTTTGACACCTGGTTTGATAGATAAATGATGCATGATAAGATCAGGATCAAGACCAGGCATGTCGATGTAAGACCATGCAAAGTTGACTTGATTTGCTTTCAGGAATTTCATAAACTCTGGTATTTCTTTCTCTGTCATAGATGCAGCCAACTGTAAAATTCTTGGTTTGTCAGAAGTTTTAAGATCGACAGCATTTGTAGGTTCAATCAGAATAGGCGATCGCTCATGGTAATGCTTCGGGAGGGTGTCAAAAGTCCCATCATCTGGCACCTCAAAGAGGTTTTCACCATCTGATACACTCTTTATTTTATCTTTTGTTTGATCTAATACTGCCAGATTCTGGTTTTCACCATTAGATCTTTCTTTTTTGTTTTTACTTTTGCAGCTAGGAGACTTGACACTCTCCTGATCAAAAAATTTATGTCAAAAATCACTGGTGGAACAATCATTCGCATCCTCTGCGGAAAGGAAGTTTACGATAGATTCATCACTTGGAAACATAGGTATGTTAATAGATTCCATAAAATCCCAATCAATAAGGTCAGGATGGAGTAGAGGTAGAGGGTCATCAGGCTGTGTGAGATCAGCTATAGTCAAGGTCATGATGGAGTGGTCTATAGGATCCAAGGTATAAGGTGGATCAATGATGGTACTGTCCTCATGATAATCTTGTTCGTTTAGATCTGATTTAGTATCACTAGAATCATAATCAACTTGTGGTTCAAATCCTTGCGGTTGGGACCTTGAACCTTGTCCTTCAATTAGAGTTGGGACATATTGGTGTATCACATCAACCTCTTTGTCTCTCCAGAACTCATCATTGTAAATGGTGTCCCATTCATATTCAGCAGAGTCTGTGTTAGAATTGTTGTCTAGGAAATTCTGAATTGTTGTCAAACATGCCTCTTGTGAATTTGAGCCTTCTTGCAATGTGAAGACATTGCCGTGTTTGGATTTGCTTTCTTGAGAGTTAGTATCATAGCCCAATCCAGTTTTCTCTTTTGCAGCGAGTCCACAGAGGTGAATGGGTTCAACTACTCCTTCCTTCCTTTTTCCAATAGGTCCTTCATCATAACCCATCTTCTGCATGATTAAATATCCTTTTCCATATTTGTCTGTGGGTAATTTGACATTAGAAACTGCTTCATCTTCATCTTTATAGAGCCAATTTAGAATTTCAGTATCCTCAGGGTTTTCCATGGGGAATTTTTCTTTGATGAATTGCCCATTAAATTTTGTAATTGATTCTATTGGCATTTGCTTTGATGTTGATGCTGCTGATATTTGATGTTCTCTAATAGATGGTTGTCCATGTGATCGAGGTGATGTAGGTAAATTGACAAGACAAAGAGAGTATTCTCCAACTCCATGATCCTTGAATTTCATCTTTTTGTCAAAACTATTGGTCAATTGACTGATTTGTGTATCAATCTTTAGAGAAGTACTAGTATGAGCTTCTTGATTATTAGGGACCAAAGTATCTTGACTGGCTTTTATGTTGGCACAAGTTTGAATGTTGGAATTATCAGCAGGTATCATGATTTCTTGTCCATCATAAGGAAACTTGAGACATTGATGGTAAGTTGATGGGACAGCTTGCATTTCATGGATCCAAGGATGACCCAACAAGATGTTATATGCCAGATCACGATCTAGTACTTGACAAAAGGTATTCTTTATAACAGGGCCCACTCTGATTGGTAACATGATTAGACCTTTGGATGCTCTTTCTTCATCATCATAAGCTTTTATGGTAATCTTTCTTCTAAAATCAATAGAGTCCTCAGAAAATCCTAAGGCTTTGACCAACTTCAAGGTACAGATGTTCAAACCAACACCTCCATCTATTAGAACTCGTCTGATGCAAAATTTATGAACCATGACTTCTAAGTACAAAGAGGAGTTATGAGGATGGGTTATGGAAACATCATCTTTATCAGAAAATGAAAGACAAGTGGGTGAGGACAAATGCCCTACCATGGCTTGAAATTGATTCACATCCAAATCAGTAGATACATTGGTTTCAATGAGGGCCTTTTCAAGAATTTCTTTATGGGCTGGAGAAATCTTTAATAGTTCCAAAATAGAAATTTGAGCGGGGGTTTTTCGAAGTTGATTGACCAAATCATATTTATGTTGAGGTGGAGGTTCAGTGGATCTCGAGGAGGCCCCCTTTAAGACCACTTTGGCTTGTGCTCTTGTTGTCGCGTTGACTTCTCTATACTCCTCCTTCTGTTTGACTTTTATGACATTCACCCGCTCATTGTCTGCATAGAGATGGTTGATTATATGGTCATCATTGATGTGATTCACTTTTTTGTCAGAAGACTCACCTTTTTGATAATTAGGTAAAGGATTGCGAAATGCTTGGTGGTCTGCATTGGTTTGTTGATTTCCTTCTATTGTGATGATGTCATTATCAATCAAGTCTTGAATGGCATTTTTCAAGGCTTGGCAGTTGTTGGTGCAGTGACCTTTACATCGATGATAATCACAATAGTATGCCTCATTCCATGATGGAGGCTTTATAGTGGGTTCGTAATTTCGTTGAGGCGGTAAAGTAATAACATTTTTGGCCATCAACTCTTTGAATGCGGATTCTAGGGATTGACCCAATGGAGTAAAAGTTCTTCTATTGGAGAAGAACGAAAATCTTTGTGGATTTGAATTTGAGGTGTTCCCTAAAGAATTGTGATTGTTATTGTTTCCTCGGTAACCCTGGTTATTGTTTGAAGTCCCTTGATGGGAAGTGGAGTGCTGATTTGTATTGTTCCTCTGAGGAGGAGGATTATTTCTGTGATTTGCAATTGAGTTGACATTGTTGTTGCGAGTGTTTGGGGTAGTGAGGACAAATGGTTTGGTTGAAGCATGATTTGCATCCACAACACCATCATTCACCATATTTTTGTTGCGGGTCCATAATTTGGATTTGTCATGGTTATGATGGTTGGATGAGCTAGGATTTTCTTTGTCATGTTTTATTATGCCTCTTTTGACCAAAGCACTTTCAATGGTTAAGGCATCTTCGATCATTTTCTCAAAAGAAGGACAATGTAAGTTCAAGTGATAGCTCATTTCCGAGTTTAAACTGTTGATGAAAGTAACCATCTTTTCTTTCTCTGGAACAGGACGTGGGTATCTGGAAAACATTCTTCTCCATCTCTGAAGAAATGTAATGAAAGGTTCACCCAGTTTCTGTACAACTTTACAAAGATCTATCATGGTGATCTGATGTTGTATGTTGTAGGTGTATTGTAATATGAATAAATTGATCAACTCTTCAAATGTCCTAATGGGAGGTGAGATTTTGGATAACCACTCCATAAAGTGTACTCCCAGACTCCTAGGAAATAATCGCATCAAGTAAGTATCTTCATGAGCGAATTCTAATGTCAGGTTTCTGAAGTCTCTAACGTGATCAATTGGATCCGTTTTCCCATTATAGCGATCAAATTTTGGCATTTCACAATGCTTGGGAAAAGGAACCATGTTTAAGCTTCTGTCAAAAGGATAAGGACATATGTCCTCCAGAGTATATTTCTTTGTGGTTGTACCCCCTTGTAATTCCCTAACTTGTCCTTGAAGTGCCTTGATTTGTTGGGTCAAGGCACTAAGATCTGAAAGGGGTGTCTCTTCAGGTTTGTTTTTCAAGTTTTCAGTGTCAAAGTCATGAGGTAATTTAGCCCCTTGTTCGGCTAGATAGCGAAAATATTTTTCCTTATCTCGTTGCAAGATCTTCTCAATGGATTTATGGAATTTTGGATCTTGTTCAGCCTCTCTAAGACGTTCTTCTTCTTGTTCTTCCTCACTATCCACTTGATGGAAAGGATTTTCTTCTTTATTGTCCATGTTAAAAATTGGATTTTGATTTATACTGAAAATGGGATTACTGCTTTCTCCTTCTTCTTGAATGTTCTGGATATGACTTTCTTTTACGATTGTATCCTTCAATTTATTGTGATGAGATCTTGTGGAGATAGGCATATGTTTTTTGAAAGTTTCCTCTAAACTTAGATCATAGTTTTTTGACAAGTGCAATGGTGATGATATCTTGATCTGATAAGATATGTAATCTTATGATATGATCAAGAATGCTCTTAACTTATGGGTTGTGGCTTCCAAGATGATAAAGGATTTCAGAATCCTGTTGGGGAAGCTTGAGCCCAAAAATTAAAAAGCTGTTTTGAAGGGTGCACTCTAAAAGATTTTGATCTTTGTTTTTAAGGAGATTCTCTCAAGATATTTGAAGAATATGGTTTGGGTGTGAAGGATATTCTATGGAAGGTTGGGGTATGTTGTCAAATTCAAGAGGTTGGTTATGATTATGCCATTGTGATAAAGCTCTTCTTTGATAATAAGCTGGGGAATCTAAGGGATCTACAACATATTCATCAGTAAATCCTCTAACAAAATCCTGATATCTGTGAAGAAATCCTCGATAGTGAAGCAAGACTTGTCAACTTTTGTACAAGAATTTCCTCTTTTACAGTGTTTTCTTGTATCCTAACGGTTTCTTAGGTTTCCTGATTCTCTTGGAGACTGATTTCTTGGGAAACTTTGTTGACTTCCAATTTCTAAGCATGGAAAAAGGTATTTGGAAACATTTTTGAAGCAATGATATGACAACACTCCTAAGTGGTTTTCAGTTGTTGTTCTTCATGTTTCATTTGGATAATCTCTTTATCTGAATTAATGTAATGGAAGACACAACAGACATTTTTGAAAACAGTTGTTCTTAAAGCCCTATACTAACATGAAGTGTTTGATCAAGAAATGTTTTTCATCAAATGTTTTCACAGGTTTTTCACATGAAAGACAGTTCAGACAGACTCACTCTTAAGTGTTCAAGTAGTTCATTCTAGTAATCAACAACCCACATCTTAGAACTGCGTCGACTCACATAGCCGTGTCACCCCCGAAGGAGCGCCCGTGTTTTTGTCTTTTCCAAGCGTGTACTCAGAGTTACGAAAGTGGATACCGGATCCCCTGAGCAAACGGTCCTTGGGAGTTATATGGTGAGTATCTTGGGGGCAGATTCTTCCCTCCCCTTGCATTGTGATTATCAGAATGTTTGGCAACTGACTCGGCTGGCTACTACACTAGGTTCGTAGTAAGGATTTCCATTCGGTGCGACAATAATAAACTCCCTCAGGAGACCTCCCAACCTTTAGAACAAAGGCTTTGGGGATGGTTATCTTGCACACTACCGGCAGAAAAAGGTTTCCCCAGATCTGCTTTAAATTTTATAGTGGGGCGGAATAGCCTGGCTTTGGCTTGAACCCACTTGAGTCATTCCCGTAGGGTGAGTACTTTTTCCCACTACGGCAGGCTCTCTAAAGGATGTAATTGAAAAAATAACATTGCATGAAATTAAAAGGAAAGTCTGGTATTCTGATCACCCAGTTAAGGGGAGAGCATAGACCTATTGCCACAATCACAGCAAGCAAATGTTCTTTTTAAAACCCAAATAACAATGAGCTAATCTAGGTAAAGATATTGCTTCACCAAAAATAGATTGTTCAATTTTAACCGCAAGATTCAAATGTTTGGTGACTATCCTAGATTGCTTCTTTTTATCCAGATGTGACTACCCTAGGATTGCTTCATTTTATCCAGATGTGACTACCCTAGGATTGCTTCATTTTAAAACTTTGGGAAAAGAAAATAGAATTCTATCTGCGGAATGTGTCAGACTCATAATTCTTTAATTTTGTTACAGTCTATATGCGCCTAAACAGAAGCTATATGCGCCGAAACATATATGCGCTAGAACAGAGGCTGTATGCGCCGAAACATATATGCACTAGAACAGAGGCTGTATGCGCCAAAACAGAAACAAAATGCGCTAAAAAAGAAACAAAATGTGCCAAAACAGATACTATAAGCGCCTAAACAGAAACTGGATGCGCCATAAGAAAAATGCCAAGTAATTACTGTGCATGTAAGAAGAAAATTATATGTGCTTTAACAGTCACTGTGTGCGCTTTAACAGCCACAGATGCACCGTAACAGTCACGGGATGCACCTTAACAGTCACGGGATGCACCGTAACAGTCACGGGATGCGCCGTAACAGTCACGGGATGCGCGTCGAAATTCTACAAAATCAAAAAGTTAAAAACTCTGTATGCGCATCAGGAATTTTTGAATGCATCAACATGTTAGGTTTTTCCAAAAAAAGATTCCAGAAAGCCGAAACTATCAAAACAAACTTACAGAAAATGTAAAAGTCGTGGGTTCGATCCCCACGGTGGGCACCATTTTAATGTGTGTGTGAAAATATGATCAAACTTTAAATGAAATCCAAACACATGTTAATAAAACATTAAATCAAAAAGCTGAAAAAGGAAAACAAGATGTGCAAACCGTAACAGCAGCCTCTCGAAACCATCTTATCCTCCTCTAACTTCACCATTTTGTTGCTTCGAAATGGCTCTCAGATCAACAAATAGAGCTCAACAAAATGACAGCATGAAGAACGAGATTTAAACATAAACTATGCTGTAAATGCAAAAGTAATGCTAAAACAATAAATATTGCTATGAAATAAAACTGACATGAATGTAAATGTGCAAATGTGATTGATTATGCCTAATGTAAACAAAAGCTTGGATTTTCTCGGGCTTTTATAGAGTTTTCAAATGAGTTTGATTGGCTGAATTGATCAATGGTCCGGATTAAGCTTGTTTGAATGGACGGCGGGAGATTTTCGAAAGTGGAAGAAAAGGATGGAAAGTTTCCCTTTTCCTCATTGAGTTTCGAAGGGAAATTTCCAATTCGAAGGATGAGTTGAAATTAGAAAGGTGAGTTAATAGTGAATTTAGAATTAAATAAATTAAATTTATTTAATTTAAGAGTGGAGATGAAAAATGGCAACTTCTCATAATTAAATAAATTATATTTAAACATGATTTAGAAATGAAAGAAAATATTAAATAAAATAATTTAATATTTTAAAATCAATTATGGGATGGAGAATGTTCTATTATTCAAATATTCAAAAATATTTAAACTTTAGACCAAAATGATAATTAAATATAAATAAATTATAAAAATTTATTTAATTTAATCAAGCGGAGGGTAGAAATGTTAGCAATTAAATAAAATTATTTATTTAATTTAAGATAAAATTATTTATTTAATTTAAGATAAAATTATTTAGAAGATGGTTCATAAAAATGTAAATAATTAAATTTATTTATATGTAGATAAAGGAATTTAATTAAAGGAACAAGTATTTACCTCGGTCAATGCTTTTAATTCTAATTCATTTTAGACTTGATACAATCTTATAACATCAGGAATAACCATCCACTTTAACACTGTTAATCTCAAGAATTACTAGAAGGTAAACAAACTTAGTAAACATGAGAGAGAATTTTTTTTTTTTAAAACATTTATATAAGCACAAAAATAAAGTACAACAGTACAACTTTTCTAGATAAATTCAAACTTGAATTCACATGTAATCATAACTAGAATCAAGATAATTCCTTACAATATTCATTTATATCACATAAGATACACTTAACATAAAGAATAGTTTTACCTTGTTTTGACTGCTAGGTTAGAATATGGAAATTACCTACCTGAATGTCGATTCTATGTTCTCAGGTCCTGCCCAGTCCCAGCCTCCAAAGTGTCCCCTTCCCTGTAAACCCTGTAGCCATCCTGCATGAGATATATGAAACCTGTCAAAGCTCCACTTCCTGCCCAGTATGTCCCCACAAAACCCTACCATCTACAAACTCCCACATGGGCATATTCATTTCATACCTGCCTGCCCATCCTGTCTGCCTGTCCCCAAAACCCACTGTCCTGCCTGTCTCCATTCTGATCCAGGTCCCACATATCCACTCCCAGTCTCACCCTGTCTGTCCCAAATGTTCAGCCTGACACCCATCCCTGACACATTAAATCGAGTTTCGACATTATCGTAGAATCTCTTAAGGTATTATAAAGACTTCTTGTCTTGTTCTATGGTTTACCTCGACCTTTCTCTGTCAACAGTATATATATGTACAATGTCATAACCGACATGAGAATTATAGGTTTCCTATATCCATCCTTGTTCCAATACTAGGGTTTAGCTT
Source organism: Sequoia sempervirens (assembly GCA_007258455.2). Taxonomy (NCBI): domain Eukaryota; kingdom Viridiplantae; phylum Streptophyta; class Pinopsida; order Cupressales; family Cupressaceae; genus Sequoia; species Sequoia sempervirens. The sequence goes on from VDFB02088919.1 coordinate 10,448, forward strand.
TTCTAATCCAATACCTAGAAATATCAACATTCTTGTCCTTCCAAAGGAAATAACATAAGTGTAACAAATCAAAAGAACAAATTGCCTCTAGTCTTTCCTAGACTACTTGGAATTGTTTGTGTTCACCTTTTCACATACTTGAATTATATAGTACTCAAGGTATTCCCTCACCAATATAATATCTAAAAATATATTGTCGTTTCATCTCAATAGACAGATCTAAGTCAATCTTTCAACCCTTAAAAGGTTTGACTTATAAATATAATAAACTACTTTCGACCCATTGGTCTAAGTGGAACATTTGAATTCCAACATAAGTTAAGTTTCCAATTCTTCTAAGTCCAAATTTTGGACAATTGATCTTAACCACGAGAACCCACACTTAGGTTAATAGTTTCATAGACCCTCAAAACTAGTGACTCCACATCACATTACCCCATTTTCTTGGACAACGGTACATTCTTGTTTTCAACACTTACCCCACTCGGTCTAGGTTTACTTTGTTTATCCATTGTCAAATTTGGAATCAAAACATAATAAATATAAAGGGCTCAAAATAAAACATCTACGAAATGCTCATAAAGATTCATAGAGTCAATCTCTTTTATAAGTTCCTCCTAAAGAAACTTCCTAATGCCATATATAAAAATATTGACATCTGCAAAGTTGGCATTTACCTTCTTTAATACCACTAGTTTATAATATGACTAGGGTAAGTTCTTGTAATCAAAGAACCTATCAAGTAATCACCTCACATAGGGAATACGACTTAAAGTCATGATTTCAAGAAAGCCATATCATACCTACATATATAAATATAATAACCTACTCATCTCCATGAAGAGTCATAATAACCATGATATGCACAATATGCACAAATAGTCGAGGTTCGACATCACTTACTATCAGGTTACTATCAAGTTGGCAAGATTAAAGAATCCAGTGCACACGGTGTCAACTCAGTTGTACCAATGATTTAAGATGTTGTGTCCTCCAAGAATGAGGCCATTCTTATAATTGCATGCAACAATTTCGTGGTATCAGTTTTGTAGGCCAATACCCTTGACCTGCCTTTAACAAAAAAACTAACGCCCTAGAGAGCTCGGTAATAATACCAAGGTTGAAAGAGTTAACAACTGGAAGACAAAGATTATAAGGCATCATTTAAGATATGGAATGCACAATACTGGACGCATAGTAAAGGTTTAGAACTAAGGTGCTCATGCGAGTATACCCACGTAGGGTTTATGGCCTCAGGCTGGCCAAACGCCTCAAACGAGAAAGATTTCAGAGTGTCAAAGATTATACTTATTTGGGACTCCAAGAGCCTTCATATTCATCATTATTCACTGATAAGTATACAGTTCAACCCTGTGCATGTAATATAACTTTGCATTTCTTAATCTTTATAGCCGACACTGCCGACATTACTATCGTTCGAAAGGAGATAACACTGAATTGCAGATGATGCATTAGATAAACCGAGGGATCTAATTATAAGCTACCTGTATTTATGCAATGTAGAGTGTTACAAATGCAGAGCTTAGAGCTCGAACACCTGTTTCTCTAGTCCTCCACCGACTATGGCTCGCTGCAACTCGAGAGAGGAGATCACAGTGTTCGCCACCTGCTCACACATCCTTCCTCCAAGACTATTCTCCTACTCTTTTCATCCCATACGCTGGCAAATAGACTCCTGTCCATCCCCATAATTAAAGAGAGTTTTTCTTTTCAAAGGAAACTATCTTTTCTTCTTTGGTAATCTGGGGGTGGAGCGACTCTCTAGTGACGAGTCAATCCTCCTCTTTAGTTCCTTTTTGATCCCATTTTTTTAACATTCTCCTATTCACACTGTTGCCACCGTTACACCAACGCTGGTGCCTTTTCTCCAAAATGGCCACGCTCTCTATTTTCCCCAAAACCCGTGCCCATCACCAAAAGTAGTTGAGCAATTATCTCCCCCATATCCGCCTAGAGTGAGAGAGTGATGATTTGAATTCCCCCCGCATGACTCCCTATCTCTCGAAACACATAACCATTTCTTGACCGATAGCAAAGGCCACTACTGGCGGTTGTAACAATACTCTGGCATGCGTGGGTGACTCAGCAAGTGACAAGGAGCAATTGATGATCATGCCATCGCCAAAGATTCCAAAATTTGAACAATTTCTTCAAAGAAATTTTCTCTTCTAAAAATAAAAGTTGGGTCATATTGTTTAACTCTCAGCTTATGTAGCCATTTCCAATTTAACATATATTTTAACATATTAATAATTTAATAAATATTAACGTCAAGGAAAAGGTTGACGATATAGGTCGTTATATTGTCAAACTAGCATATTCTTCAAAATGAATGAATTCAATGATGATCATCATAATGAATTCCTTTTGTAAGGAATCGGGCTATCATATTAGTTCCCCAACTTATTAAGCCAATTTAAACTATTATCCAGAATATAGACAATAATGAACACCCAATTACGCAAATGAGGTCACAAAATGAACTCGTTATAACATGAGAAGCGACATATTCAACAGAAAGTTGTCTTAATTGCAAAACAACTAGAGTTCAACCTTGATAATGTCACTATCCCCAAAATGACTAGGTTGACGTTAAGCAACTAGAAACAGACTTAAGACGGTGACAACCTGTTCTATTCCTTGTATCTATATCCTTCTCTCTGATGATGCTCTCCCTCCCTTTCTCAAAGGGTGAAAAACTTGTTCCTAGAATGTGACTTGCCATCAACAACACAAGATGAGTGTATCATTAATCATTTCATAATCCTCATGAAATCATCACATTTTGACAACTTTTAAACACATGTCAATTTTAGTCAAATAAACATAACTCATGAAAACATTGATTTTCTAGAAATTTTCCTAAACATCAAATGATTGAATCATGCATAATCATCTACTAATTACTTCAAAAGTAAAAATTAAAATAGAATTAAAGTTAGGGATGTAACAAACACAGGCCCGCTTAGTACCAAGACACCAACTTAGCCTCCACCTCTAAAGGAGAGAGCTCCCCTCTAGTGGAGAGGATATCACAACTAGCTATTCTGCCATAGCCTAAAATCTCCAACCCCCTCAACCTCCACCTCCATAGGAGAATCACCCATCTCAATAGGATCAACAACTAAGGTCCAACCAGAAACCTTCCCCTTCCAAATCCACCTCAAGAGGATAGGAACCCACCTCCATAGGGAACAAGGAGAAATCCAACACAATAATAAGATAAGTGACCGTAGCATCCATTAGTAACCATAGAACCATGAACAAGCACTGCACTAGAAGAGGCCCAAAAACAAAGGTAGTCAAACCACCCCAAAACACAAAAATAGGAGCCAAAACAGGCAGCCCAAAGACTCCAAGCACTAGAGGCAAGAACCATCTCTGGCAAGCAAAGCAACCCTCAATCACAACATCCACAAGAAACCTAGAGGAGAAAATAACGTATAGAACAAAGAGCTCCCATGAACAAAAGCACCAAAAAAATACCCCACACAATGACAAGTACCAACAGGGCTGAATGGAACCACAACTTACTAAATAAACTACTATAAAAATCTGAAAATGCTCAACCATTGGATCCTCAAAATCTGAAAATGCTCAACTATTGGATCCTATTTTCTAATGAGCGAAAAGTACTGTTAAAATCTACAAAATCTATTGATAAAGAAGCTCCAAGAGACAAAAAAGCAAAAGATAAAGCAATGGGGGACTTGCTTTGTGGTAGAATAATGCATATTATTTTTTAATGGCTGGTTGTGTAACTGACAACAGGTCATGAAATGCATAAAACGTTGCCAATCCCATTATTGCCTTCAAAGACAATGATCATTCTAGATATTCAACCAAATCCATTACCATTTGCCACTCACCTTGATGTTCATGATCAATGGTGGCAAAAATTTCAAGGATTCTTTCAACAAATATTCTTTCTATCTACCTAATGTTCCACAATTTAAGAGAATTTTGTTTTAGAGAGACCTTTGCCTATGATAACTTTAGAGCTCAATAAGCTTGAACCACACCAACCATTTCAGATAATGCTTTGCAACCATTTATTTTCTATCTGTAGGATTTGAATTCCCACAAGTAGTCTTTAAAAGTAGCTATCACAGTCATAATCTACATGCATTTGTTTATTCTTCACACACACATAAAGAAACAATATTCTGTAGTTTGAAAATTTTTGTAGAGTTTCATCTGTTATAGAAATGGGAATAGTGGTTGTGAACAAGCAAGCAATTTTTAAACATTACATTATAGATGTGCCAACATAATCTGATATGGAGGTGAAGTCCAATACTATTGCCTTGGAATTGAAAGAGGGTACACAAGATGTCCTAGTGAAAAACTTGTACCTATCCCATTGGAAAAACACTAAGAGCACACCCACCAAGCCATAGGAGTAGAGACAATAACACAAAGAAATGTAGAGCATTTTCCAGACCAGTCCTAACAAGTAAAAAAACTACCAACCCACATAAATTACCAAAGACCTCCTCAACAATATTGATGACCTAAAGAGATAATAGTGCAACATTCATGGAACACATATACTAAATCCCAAATTGCAAGACAACATCTTCAACAATGGAGGAATGTAGAGCATTCTCCCAAAATATCTTTGAAGTAACTTCATGCAAGAAATACTTTCACCAACATCCAGAGGCCAAAACCTCTTGGAAACAACACATACTTCCTCGAAAATAACAAGAGAGAGCATACAACATACTACAAACCATCAAAAACATCTCTCAAACATTAAAATCACTTTTAATCCTCATCTTAATGCTTCTAATCCTCATCTTAATATGATACCATTTTTGTTGACGACAAACATACTCAATACTACATCAATTGACATCAAGCAATGCATGTCATTCGAATATCAACAACATCAATGCTAGTTCCTTAACATATGTGCAACAATCTCCTCAACATAGGTATCAATGACAACCAAAGACAATATGTATGTGCAACAAAAAGTTGGAATAAAATTTAGGAATTTTCCTAGGCCCAAAAAAGGAGTAACTAAATTTGTTTGGTGCCAAAAATGAAAGTGACAATTTGTTAGCAAGTGGAAAAATCATATAAAGTGGTTACAAATGGAAAGGGGTTCATTTTGGATAAGAAATGTTTTTTTTTCTTTTCAACATAGAGCGGAGGTTGGGTTTTTAGTATCCATTATTGTCATTTGTAGAATTGCATGTGTGATTTTTTGTGTGTATTTGTAGCCCAAGTTTCTATAATAGTTGTCTTGTGACCGATAGTTGTATTGCATTTGATTTCATGTATGTAGATGATTTTATAAAAGTATAATAAAATTGCATGTTTTTTGTTCTTGAATATTATTGTTTATATAATATTGTGTTTGAGGGAGGATCCCCATTCCTTAGTTATAGAGTTACATATTTAGTAAAAGATATATCAATCAAATAAAATTGTTAGACATAAAAATGGGACATCAAGGGATGCTAAAAATTATCACAATCAAATCACTTCTTTAGTAGAGAGGTGAATTTTATATTAGTTATAGAGGTTTTGCTTATCTCCAACAAAGTTACACTAGGCCTAGTTGATTCTAATAAAAATCACTAAAATTTTTAAAATTGGTAAATTAAAAATACTCTTTTCTAATGGTCTTTCATCTTCTAAAATTATCTATAGCTTTTACTGAAAAAATTGAAATAACTTATGTGATTTTTGTTAATTATATATTACTTTATGAAAATGTATATCCAAAATTATTTAGATTTTTATGTCATAGAATTTTTTTATTTTTAATTTCATGGAAATTCCACACTTTTTCATCTAAATAAACTATTGGTTCCTATATTTCTAGGCCTCAAATTTAAAAAATTGGTTTGGCTTGTTCCCTTACCCTATTATGGCTTATTAGTTATACTCCATCATAGATATTTTAATGGTCTTCATATGTTTTTCTTTCTCTTTAGGTTATGTTGTTATTTGCCCTTTATATTTAGGTTATTTTCCTAGAACTATCAAATCCCAAAATTTCCAATATATAAGTTTCATTTTCCTTCATTACAAAACTTGAGAAGTTTATGAACTTTAAACCTTGACAAAGAAAAAGTGTTATTCACAAGTCATAAGGTTCTTAATGTCACAATGTTTGTAATTTCAAGGACCTTTTGAAATTGTGTCATGGTTCGCCTAGTTGACAAAATTAGACAAGATGAACAAGAAGATGAAAATAAAAAGTGGTTTTTTTTCAAATGTCACATTGTCACAAGTTTGAAAACTACGAAAAATATGTGACATAGTTAGCCGGAATGAAAAAGTGCAACAAGTAGTGAGAAAGAATAATGGATATAAATAAAAAAGAGAACAAAGAGAGAGAAGGCTAAGTTTCAAATGTCGCATAGTTTTCAAGTTTGCAAACTATGTGAAATTTTAACATAGTTCTTGAATTCACAGAAAATGTGATGAAGTGCAAATATGATGTAGAATTGGAAAGGAACATCTTAAATATTATATGATGTGATTTATATTTTGTGTCATATTTTATAACATATTATTTCATATGACTGAAAAACTAATAGCTTGGCCAACATTTGAAGAATCCTCATCATTCAATTTTATATCATTATTCTCTAA
>VDFB02088921.1:0-14153 GCA_007258455.2 Sequoia sempervirens
GGGACGAGAGGCATGGTGGATACTTTCCAGTTTGCATGAACCTCATTCTATCAGTCAGCCAATCGCCTTCCGATTCTAATTCATTTATCAAGACGAGCTCTGGCTGCTCCTCTGCGACAGGTACCTCCTCGCTCTATGCCATATATTCACACAATCCTCTTCCTTTAATATTCTTATTAGGCTTGACTTTAATGTCATATTCAAGGATCTTAGTGATCCAATTAGCCCTTTTCTCTGTGATCTCTCATTCCATGATATATTCACGCACACTGGTATGTGCAACATATACAAGAACCTTGTTGTAGGAAATTAGATGGCGAAACTTCTTAAGTCCTTTTACTATTGCAAAGGCTTGTCTTTCGAAAAAATTATAATTCGCCTCATATTCCTTTAGGGCCCGGGAATAGAGTACTATTGGGTGCTCCCCCTCTTCGCTATCCTTTTGGGTTAGAATAGTAGCAATACTGGACTTGCTACTAAAAGCATACATTATAAAATCTTTGGATTGATCTGGATTAACCAGCACTGGGGCTGTGGAAATAGCTTCCTTGACCCTTTCAAAAGCCTCCCGAGCTTTGGTTGTCCATTTGAATGCTTGATCTTTCTTCAGCATTAGGGTGATTGGCCTAATCATTCCCACGAAATCGGAAATAAACTTGCTGAAAAAATTTACTTTGCTCAGGAAAGACTGGACACCTTTCTTATTTACTAGAAGGGGAAGCTCTTTGATACTCTTTACTCGTTCAGGATCAATTGAAACACCTTCTCTAGACACGACATGTCCCAGTAGCTTGCCCTACGACAATTCAAATACACATTTCTTTGGATTTAGGGAAACTCCAAACTCCTGGCACTTCTAGAAGACTAACTCCAAATGGTCAAAATGATCATCCTTAGATTTAGAGAACACAGTAAGGTCATATAAATAGATTAGAATAAACTTATTGATTAGCTCGCTGAATGTGACATCCATCACCCGCTGTAATGTTGCCCCTGCATTGGATAAACCAAAAAGTATTTTAGCATATGCAAATATTCCCCACTTTGTGGTGAACGTAGTCTTGTGTTGATCCTCTTCTTTAACACGGATTTGATTATACCCGGAGAAACCATCCAGTAGAGAAAACATTTCTGATCCTACCATGATTTGTAAGATTGATTCCATGGAAGGCAACAGATAGTGGTCTTTCATAGATGCTCTGTTTAGGTCTTAGAAGTCCACACACAATCGGATATCGTATTCTTCTTTCAGACCGGGACCAGATTCGATACCTAAGTACTATGCTTAATTGGGAAGACAATCCATGACTCAATGAGCTTGGTTAGCTCCTATGCTATTAGGGCCTCAATTTTAGGGTTAATTGGCCTATGTTTCTGTCAGACTAGTTTCACACCTTCTATTAGCTCAATAGTGTGTTGAATGATGCCAGGATCGTAACCCTCCAGATCATTGTAGGACCAGGCTACTACATATTTTTTGCAGAAACTGATAAGCCTTTCCTTATCATGGTGTGAGACATTTTTTTCGACTTGGAGATTCCTACCATCGGAGACCCGAAGGTCCTCACAATCACTTTTGTCTGCCACAAAATTCCGCTTATCATTTCTGGCATCATTATAATCGAAAAAGTTTTCAAGAGTAACCAATCCTCTGGGAAGTTTATTAGATTTGAGTTGCATAATTTGTCCTTCATAAGCCTCGGTGATCTTTGGTTGAAGCTGATCAACAAATTATCCTGAGTGCTGGATAAACGAGGCGATATGTTCATCGCTTTCAAAGACTTACCAATTCTGATCATTGTCAGGGATCGCTGGTCAGACTAATACTCATACTGAATGTTCATTTTGAAACAAGTCAGAGACAGGATCAAACTGAGCACCAATTGCAGCCATGCGATCTGCATCACTATTCTACCTTCGAGGAACAGTCTGGATGTTCAAAGCTTCAAAACCCTCAATCAGGTCCCAGACTCGGTGCCAATAGGATCTCATGTGGACATTTTTTGCTACAGAAATTCCTCGGACCTGGTTAACTACCAGTTCAAAATCTCTGAACATAATTAATTGCTTAATGCCCATTTGTTCCGCAAGGCTTAGGCCTTGAACTAACCCTTCATATTCAACCTCATTGTTTGAACAAGCGAAATGAAAGCAGAAAGGCCTCAGCCATTTTTTATTTTACGAGGATAATAGATATACCCCTTCTCCAACACCCACTTTGCTTCTTGCTCCATCAAAGTATAATGTCCATAGCTCATTTGCCTGGTTACCTTTGAATTCTTTGGCAACCCTTGGAAACACCTGGTCTTCATCATAAATTACATACGTGCCCAATCCTGTAGCATGATAATTGCCTAAAGGATCATTGTTTATGTGTTCACTCAACAGAACATCTTCTTTATCATTCTGATCTCCGCTCACCTTCTCTTCCTCTAGCAATTCAACACAATACATTTCTTGCTTGGTGATAGAGGTATGCACTGCTTCAAAATTGATCAAGGCCTCATCCACCACATGTTCAAAATGTAGAGCCTCCGATTCTATCTTCATTTTTGCATCGTGCTTGGTCCTAAGTATCAAATGTGACCAATCCAAGGACAGGTATCCACCCACCTTTGAAGTAAATTCTCAGGATAGACAAAGACCAAATATAGGAGGAACATCTATGATCACTGTGTCCTACGGGACTATGATACTTGGGCAGGTGAATAGAGTTAAAGGAAGTGCTTTGATGACACCTACGGTCTCAACTTTATTTCCATCAAGCTGCATCACCCCTCTTTTCATAGATTCATAGCTGAGTCCCAAAGCTACGGCTATCTATTTCGGCATAATTGTTGTACTAGCGCCAGAATCAATCATAGCGCTGTGTAATAGCTTCTTTCCTCTAATGAGGGTTAGGAAGAAGGGTTGAGGTTTCAACCTACCTCTGTCATCGGCAGGAGATTCCTTTGTATTGTTTGTAAGGACCTTTGCTGGCGGTATGTGACAACCGACCTCTGCACTAGCCGAAGGCTCTATTGATGTCAGGTTGATCTCTTCCTGAAGCGATTTTTGTAATAGCGTCTTTTATTCCGGGATAGCTAGAATGTCCCATAAAGACACATTAGCAGATGATTTCTTCAATTTCTCTACCACATTAAAAGGTGGCAAACTCAAAGATTTCTACTCTTTGGTTCTTGCTATAAAAATCTCCTTCCATGCTTGAGAAGGTGAAGGGATAGTCGAAGCACTAGGAATTTGATCAGGCATGCCTTTGTGTTGCAGGCTATTCGGATGTGAAACAACAAGCTCACCGGTGAATCTCCTCTTTGAGCCTGTATTATAGTCAGATTGCACCTACGGTGTTTCGGATATGAATGCATCATTAGCAAACACCGTTTCTTCCTCCTCCATCCAAGAGAAAAGTGCATGATTAGGAGCAATATCTGATTCTTATTCTAAAGACATTCCTTGCATTTGTGCAGTAAAGACTGCACTCTCCATTTGTGGTGAGGCATATACATAACCTCCATCTTCTGTTGTTGTGCCTTGGTTGCGTTGCTCTGCCACCTTCTGTTGTAAGTTGTGACACAAACAATTTCAGGGCATATGCGCATCGCTGCAGGGGAAACACCACGGATTGATGTCATCAATAAGGTTGTTCTACCCTGTGGTTAATTCCCTGATCAAGCTTGAGGATGCGCTCGTCAGCGGAGAAGGCACCGGCACCATTTGGTTTATAGTCAATGTTGGTGGATTAGTGCAAGGCACACCCTGATATTGATTTTGCTGATAAGTAGACCGCCCGGCTTGATAGTTTTGATATGCGGGCCGTGGGGGTGTTGCTTGGTTCCACTTAAGAGTTGTTATGTCATTTGCCATGGTTCGCAACATCTCCTTAAGGTCGCTTATTTCATCCTTGGAAGAACCTGATATAGAAGCCACGTTTTCAGGAGCAGCCGCATATGAGTACATTGACTGGGCAGTTGCTGGCACACTAGTCGATGCGACCTCTTGTGCGGAGATCGATATTTCAAGAAATATCGGCATAATAGGTCGAGGAGGCAATTTTCCGTAATCTATCAAATGATTCTCAACTTTGATAGCGGTACCATAAGCATTTGGTAGAGTGGCTCCTCCCAAAGACTTGATCATCACAAAAATGTTGCGATTGATGGACTTTAGATAAAATATAAATGCCAACTCAAGAGTTAGGTGGATAGTAACAGGGATTCTCTGTCAATTTGCGTAAAATCGAGCATTGAAGTCTATCAGAGCCTCCTGAGGAACTCGTTTTATGATGAATAGCTGATAATATAATGAAGAACGATCTTCATTGTTTGAGAACCTTTCATAGAATGGATCTCCGAGCTCATCCCAGGTGCGAATTGAATTAGGAGTTAGCGTTCGGTACCAATCTAGAGCATTTCCTTTAAAAGATGCGGTGAGGAGCCTTAGGGCTACATTCTGCGCAGTAATACCATGTACCAGACAAACATCTGCTACATCCTACAAATTTTCTATCGGCGTTTTTGAGTTGTCTCCAGCAAATTTGGGGATAGCTTTCATGGCCGAAACTGGGATAGTGCCCCAAATAGCGGGCGCTACCGGGGCTACCAGGGGACTTCCAGCATCCCATGCTACGTAGTTTCTACTAGCGGCCGACAACATGGTGAGAGGAAAGGGTGGTGGGAATGGAATGGTTACCAACTAATTTGCGACCTGCACTGTCCCTAGTTGAGGTACTAGTAAACCTGGGTTATCTACAGTATGGGATCTAGTTACAAGCCGATGGCTCATACACCCTTCTACAATGCAATTTCATTAAGTTTAGGTCCCACCGGGCATGCCAGAAAAAGAACAAACTGTTGACGCCAAAATTTGACGAGGTAACAAAGTCTTATGGGAAACTTAGTTTAAGGGGGACCTTTTGCGCTAAACTAAGTAACCTCCATATTTTTAAAGAAGTTGGATTCTTCTATAATAGGTTTTGGAAAGGGAAAAGGAAACAGATATAATAAAGTAAAGTCTAACCTAAAGGGATTCACCAAGATTTGTTGGTGGGCATGATAAATCATAGATTTAAGGGCCTGAATAGTGTTGTTGTGTTCCAAAACTTCAGAGACTTAAGATTATAGCATAGACAATTGATTTATTGACATAAAATAATGTCGCATACATTCTCACTACTAAGAAGAGTCATTAGACATGATTTACATGAGAAAATTTGTATCCAACATATATAGAAGTTCACTGAATGAAAAGTCAAGACAGTATAAAACACAGTTCACAGTTTAATCAAAGCATAAAAGACAGAAAGGCCGAACAATTGGCATAGTCTGAAAGTTTTGCAATTTAATTAAAACAGTAATAGAGGCCTGGTGTCTTTTACTAAAACCAGCATATTTTTTCCAAAATTCTGGATCATTTCCTCTCAACAGAGAAAGTATATATAGCAGGAAAACTCCCACCACCTTGGAGAACAGCAACAGAAAATATCTCCTAATCCTCATGTAATGATGCCTGAAATAGAATATACCCCAGGCCGTTATAACAGCATTGGGCCAGAACATAACATCTAGTCATCCTACGCACAGGTGCATCCTCCGTAATGATGGTGGTGGTCCCATCTAGGCCCAATCAAACAAGTGTCATCCACTACTACGAATGATTATGACAAGCAGCATCCAATAACATTATTTCATTCAACCAGACCATCGCCTGCATGACAAATCAGCTGCTAGGCATGTGGCAGCCTTTCGCTGCTTGTATGAACCCTTCTCCCATCGTTGTCGAGGATTTGTGATAGTGCAACACATGTCGAATGGGCTGACAACCTTAACACCGTGGAGGGATCGCCCAATAGCCGGGTGCAAAAGACGCGTGGCAGCATTTCGCTGCCCGCGGTTGCCATTTCATCCCCGCATTGAAAAATTCTTGAATGGTTGCCACGTAGCAAGATGTGGGGCCCGCTAACACTTTCAGGAATGACGGTCTCGTGGAAACCTTTCACAGCCCAATGAGGTTTTATGGAAACGAGAAACAAAACATCCTGTAACCGCGACACGTGGAGGCACCGTGCAGCTCTCAGGATCCGAAACGAATGTCGATACCCGAAGTTGTGAAGAGTAGATGCGCAAAGCAGCAAGTCAAAACCTTGCTAAAAAAAAGGGCCAAGCAAACTCGGCGATGCACAGGCCGGTGCACACACAATATAAAAAGAAACCTGAAGGGAGCTACTCAAATATTTATTTAACAATAACCATTGTGGATAAGCCAAGGAAGGCCAATGTTGTTGCAGATTTTCTTTCAAGGATGACTACATCAGAAGACAATCAACCCATAGATGACTTTTTTCCTTACGAGCATTTATTCTCCCTCAGTATACAAACACCTTGGTATGCTAACATAGCCAATTATTTGGTCACAGGTAGAGTTCCTTCTCACTTCTCTCCAAAAGAGAAAAAGGCACTCATTGAAAAATCTTTTCCTTTCTTGTGGATTGTTGGATCTTTGTTTTATACTGGACTAGACCATGTCATGAGGAGATGTGTGAGAGAAGATGAGACATGTGAAATTTTGCATGCATGCCACAACAAACCATGTGGAGGACATTTTGCAGCCAAAAGGAGAACAATGAATATTTTGAACACAAGATATGACTGGCCAACACTCCACAAGGAAGTAAGAAGGTATACCAAAAAATCTGATATGTCAAAGAATGGGTAGACCAACCAAATCTTATGAGATGCCACTTTTCCCTTAGGTAGTAATCACTCCCTTTGACTAGTGGGGATTGGATTTTGTGGAACCCATTGACCCTCCATCAAATGGTAAGTCTTATATATTAGTATGCACTTATTATGTGATAAAGTGGGTAGAAGTTAAGGCCATAAAGCATGCAAGAGATAACAAGGTTGCAAAATTTCTTTATGAGGATATTTTCACAAGATATGGAGTTCCAAGAGAAATAGTGACTAATCAAGGGGCTCAATTCACATCAACCCTTATTGCAACACTAGTTAATGAGTACAAAAAAAGGCATAGGAAGTCTACTCCTTATCACCCCTAGGCTAATGGCCAAGTTGAGGTGACCAATAGAGAAATTGAAGCCATTCTGACCAAAATTGTAGCTATTCATAGAAAGGATTGGGAAAACAGATTACCATAAATTATTTGGCCCTATAGGACAACCTAGAAAACAACTACAGGTTTCACTCCATTTGAGTTGTTGTATGGAAAGACAACCATGATGCCCATTGAATTTCAATATAAAACTCTTCAAACTGCAGTGGATTTGGGGATGGATATTTTTGAGGCACAAAGAGAAAGAATCATGTAGCTAAATGCTTTGGATGAGATAAGGAGAGAAACCTTGCATCATATAGAGGTAGTGTAGAATCATAGAATCAAGTGGCATGACAAATTTATCAAGGAAAAGAAATTCCAACTAGGAGATTGGGCCCTACTCTATGAATCAAGATATCAGGACAATGCAGGAAAATTGCAGACAAGGTGGCTAGGACCATATGAAGTGGTTGAGGTCTTTCCTAATGGAGTTGTTCAACTTACTACCATTGATCCTATCAGATTCAAGTTACTTGTCAATGGTCATCACCTCAGATTATATCACAAGTCAACTTCCAAAGAAGAGTTCTTGCAACAATTCACCCAACATTCAACACCTGAGCTTCCTGCAACCAAAGGAAGTGGAACTAGTGTCCCTACTTTTGGCTAATTAAGGTATGTACTTGTCATAATAAATACTTCCACTCTTGTGGAAATCCATTTCTTCACCCATCCATCACCACCTTTCTCTCTCTTCCATCAATTCATTCCACCTCACCTCATTCCACTTCATTTTCATTAATTACTCAATTTATTCCCTAAAAAGGTGAAGGGTACTTTCTCCATGATCGTTGCAACAAATCCTCCACACATTCAGGTATGTGCACATTAATTGCTATCTTTTAATAATCGTTTAAGTGCATTCATTTAATCATTGTACGTTAGTATAGAGGTTCACATAACATGTCATTATTCCCTATCAAATTTCCACTCCCATCTCACATATGCGGACACATGTCCAAATTTAGGTTGGAGGGAAGAAAAAGATATAAATATATTTCCCATGTGTCAATTTATGCTAGGCTACATCAAAAAATTTAAAATGAGCTGATTTGAAATTTGAGTGAAAGGACAGCTCACATGTGTGAAGTGACACTAACTGCATCCGCCTCCTTTATATACTCCTTTTCTTGCCATTATTGACCTGTAATCTGAGTTGCAAGAAAAAGGTAAAACAAAAGAAAGGAAAATTTAGTTGATGTAGACATGCAAATTTTACATTATGCATTCGATCAGATTCGGTCAAATTAGCTCTTACATTAGGCAAATTCATCACTTTCATCCATTCATTAAATAAGTTCATTTATCAAATAAATCCTTACCATTCAACCTTCATCCTGCATTATCCATTTAATTAAATAAATCAAAAAGCCATTTAAATCAAATCTTAAATCATTTTCCATCCTTTTCTGATTTAAATAAATCAATTATCAAAGTCTTGAAAGTCAAATCAGCTAATCAGCATTAATCAACATAATCTTCATCTAATCCTAATCTAATACTAATCACATCCCACTTGCATTATCTAGACCTAGCCACTTGCACAATAAATCAATTTTATTGATTTATTAAAAGCCTCATTTTCCCTCAACATGACAAGTCAAACAGGGCATTTATTGCTGTTTTTCCTTGTCCCCCTCTCAGCATTTATTGCAAATTTGAATTCAAATTTCCCCCTCTTGGGCACTCTTCCCAAATCTTGCACACACATCCATCAATCACATGGTGACAAGTGTCCTTCTATCATTGGCTTGATTTTTATCCCACATTGGTCCCTCTTCAACATTTGGCATTTTGAAAATCTTTAAATACAAGCATCATCCTCAAGCAAATCCTTCAGAATCTCCACAATTTAATGCAAGGTCATTCTCTTTGAGAACTTATCTTGTCCATTTATCATCTCCATCTCCATTAGCATTTCATCATCTTGAGCTTTTTATCAAGGATTGGGAAAGGGTCACTAGCACATGTGACACCAATCCAACTATGGAATAGATATGTATCTTGTTTCTTTCATGCTTTCAATTTAGTTTGATTTGCTATCATGTTTAGGAAGCATTTTGCATTATTTCATAGGAGTATTTTGATGAATTTGTAAGTCATTAATCCATGCTTGAGGTTTAGTGTTTTCAGATTTAAAAAATGCTCACATAAATGGCGCTAGAAGGAGGGCAACATATCTTGGCTGTTGAATCTGACATTTGAAATCAGCTTATTATTTTGTTATTAGTAATGCTATATTGATCAACTTGTTATTTTTCAGTTGCTTGAATGTATAATCTTGATAAAATCAGACCATTGCTATTTGTTCAAGTAATTTTCAAATAACTATAGAGATTTTATAGATCATAATGTCTAAATATTGGTGGTAGCATAGTGTACTCGCTAAAATGTCTGCTGCAATCCATTCGCTTCAGCCTCCCGTAATTTCATTTTCTTGGTACAAACGACTAATGAAATCTTGTAAAAATGAGATTAACTGACAGGTCACTATTCTCATTCCACATTCTCTGTTCTAAGGTTTTTGATCTGTCCAGACTTTTTGTTAGTATCTGTCATCTCGTATTTTTCTGATGGTTTTTGTCTTTTCTTTCCTTTAATTTGTTGAGGGAGAGGAGAGCTCGTTGCAAATAACAGCGTATATTTTGTTTTGATCATGTTTTAGCCTAGAGAATTCTGTCAAACAGCTTGTGCGCCCTTTCTTTGCTCCCAGTTTAGCACAAAGAGAGATTGTTGGTTAAGATTGAGAAATTTTTCTTACACCTGCTCTTTATACTGTTGATGGATGTCCATACATAGTTCTAAGAACTCCCATTCGCACACAGAAGAGTACACTTCTTTTGTCATTTTGAAGAACATTTGACTTGTCTAGTTAATGAATGGCATAGGCTGGGAGAAGGCTGGTCACAGGTCCTTGGGCGCTGATTTACACTTACCGAGTGCATTGATTTAGATTTTCTTTATGCCTGATCCATTCTCCTGCCCCACCGCCATAACCACACACCGACACCAAGGTCAACCCGCCATTCTTTTTCTTCAGTCTACTGTAACCACCGACTTTGTTTCACCAGTCCAAGAAGGACACAATATTCGGCCTGTCATCCCTTCCATCTTCATCACTTTTCTTCTTCTACCTGTGCGTCATCATACTCCTTTCTCTACGGAATCCCAACGCAGCATGAACAGCGGTGGAAGATAAATAAAGTTGCGTGGGTCATTGGCCCGTGCAGGGAGATGAGGGGATAAATCCCAAGGTTGCCAAGCAAGACAGAAAGAAGGTCGCTAAAGTTACATGGGTCATTGGCCTGTGCAGGAAGGAAATCAAGGAGGGTTATCGCCTTCAATTTAGTCACGTAGATTTTGAATCACATTGCGCGGGATTTATGTCAGAGAAGCTCCCCACGTCCTTTTTCAGCTAATAAATGCTAAACAGCTGTGTGTGTTTGAATTCATACGCAACACAAAGTAAAGTGATTAACTCACAAGGACGCGTTTCATGATCTCACATAAACCTGCCACATGCATTTACCGGGAAGTCAAAAGACATTTATTTTCTATCCTGTACATACGCTGCAAGTGGCATTATCTTTAAATTCGGGTGGACAGGGAGCTTTAACCTATTAACTGCGTTTACTTTGAAGTCTTTCAAAATCCTTTGAGTGAGACCTTCATGTGATTATGGCATTTTCTAACGTGTGATCCACAGCTTGTCGGGGAATTCATGCGCCTTGGCTATAGGTTTTCCTTGTCTTTTTCTTTGGTTGTTGTTTGTTTGTTTGTTTAAGTGATTAAGATTTGGAGATGCGCGCAGCTTATTGATGTTCACTTTAAACAACATGTGGTGCTAGATATTGATTGCTGTTTTCAGTGATTAATTTAATGACTTGAGCAGATTTATTGAGAGGTGTCAACTCAATGTTTCATCATTATGGGCACTTTGAACTAGTTAAAATTTGAACTTGTGATGATGTTTTTGAAAGGTGTATGGTTGGCTTATGCATGCAATTTATTGGCTTGAGTTATAAATCACTTCCATCATTATGGTCACTTTGAAATAGCTAACATTTAAGATTGGGAGAATACTTTTTGAAAGGTATCGTTTATGGTTGATAAAATTCATGGGCTTACAAAGTTTATCATAATGATAGTTGACACTTAATCATTTTATCATGTTATGATAAAGGAAGGAATAGATCTAGCAAGTGTGATTTCTTTTCAATGGAGTTAATATCAAAGCATGATTCACTTATTAATCATTCTTTTACTATCATAATTATCCAAATCGTTGATAATGTTATTATTTGAAGTTAACCATCAAAATGAGTTTAATATTTTGATTCTCACATAAGTATCTTTTGTTCAATAGGTACCAAAAAAGCAAACGAAGGTACAAGCGAAGGTACAAACGAACAAAGGCGAAAAGATGCAAAGCAAAAGAGGAGGAGGATTCTTGTTTGAAAACACAATGTGTTTTTTAACACTTTGATCAATACTTCACAAAGCACGAAAGGAGGGAAGATTTTTTTCTTTGAAAACACAATGTGTTTTTAAACACTTTAGTGTTTGATCAACACTACTTCACGAAATTGTTTTCCTTTTCGTTTTAGAACATTAGTTTTCAATTGGGGCTAAAAACGAACAATTTCATTTTCATTGCAAAGGGCTTAAAACGAACCTTAGAACACACTTACTAGATTTCGTTTTGGGTTTAAAATTGAACAAGGCAAACTTCACACTTGATTTTGGTGCTTAAAATGAAGTCATCATTGCTTTGAGGCTAAAACGAACAAGTGCTTGATTGTGTTATTTTTTCTTTTGAGTGCGTATCCTCTCCCCTTAAACCCGATGCGATCCTAGGGTGCAAGAAACACTCAAAATACATTTTATTGCTTTAAAACACTTCATTTTGGGCAAAAATTGAACAATCTTGTGGAGTGTGAGTAGGGGCATTTTCGGCGTAGATTCTGGATTCTTTGTGCCATCAAGATCGTCCCGATTCACCAGTTACATGCCATACTTTCGCTTTTGTTTATCTTAGAGGGCCTGCAGGAAAAATTACTCACCCAGCGGCGACTCAACGGTAACCTCTAAAGCCAAAGAGTATTTCCAGTAGGATATAAATGAGGATTTTTGGTTAAAGCGTATAATCAGCCCGGTTGGCTCCGACAAGATGGATCGAAGGGGACTCTGCTTGCCACGTTGAGTCAACTCCCTACGACGGAAAGTCCTTACTAAGAACCTATGTGTTAGAATTTCCAAAATCATGAAATCTGTTTGTTGGTGCAAGAGCAGTGGATTCTGAAGCACTAATTTCTGGAAACTTGGTAGAGATGGAAAGCATGCCATAGGAGTTTTCTTAGGTGTTGATGCTTGGAGGCGCCCCGTATAAGTGGAAGGAAGTGCCGTGTAAGGAGGGGAGCTAGTGGGGTCAAGCATCTAACCATCGCTAAAAGTGGCGTAGCTGGACTTGTCCAAGTGGGGACTCAGCAAACATTGTCTATCACATCCATAGGGCTTGTAATTATTTTTTGTTTGAAAACACAGTGGGTATTCGAAAACATTTTGCAAACAAACACTTAAACATGATCATGCAAATTTCAAACCCCTTTTGATAGAGCAAATACCTTTTGACGAATTTAAGTGTTGTTGCCTTCCCTTGGGATTATGTCCTTAGAGGTTTCTCATCACTTGAATTTATATCGTCCTTTGCTCTAACTAGGGTTAACCTAGGAAATCCCTTTGCCTCAATTTCTTGGAACTCCCACACAACACTTTGTGGGAAGAAAAGGAATTTAGACATTGGACATCTTACTTTGAAACTTTAATCAAGAGTGTGTTTGTGGTAAAAGGAATACACTAAGCAAAGA
Source organism: Sequoia sempervirens (assembly GCA_007258455.2). NCBI lineage: Eukaryota > Viridiplantae > Streptophyta > Pinopsida > Cupressales > Cupressaceae > Sequoia > Sequoia sempervirens. The sequence goes on from VDFB02088921.1 coordinate 12,978, forward strand.
TAACAAATTGGACCCCACACATGTGCTTGATATCTCTTGGTCATATTGGTCTTTTGATTGCTCTTAGAGAAAAGTGTGTTCTTCAATACCTTGGCCTAGTAAACAAAGTCTTTCTAAGTCTCTTAGGATCAAAATCCAACACTTCATTCACCTCAAACATTTATCAACATCATCCCACAAACAACTTTAAAAGCTTTGAAAACATCATTACCTAGACTTGGGTACATTTCCAAACCAAATCAAAATCATTTGTTTAGTTAGGTGTGTTTGGATGAATCCTTCCACGCACACTTAGTTAAATTATCACCTCTTTGAACAAGTTCATCCTAAGATAACATCCAACATTTTAGGGTTTTACAAGTTCCACATCAAACAATCAAAATCAAGCCCTAAGTCTAGCATTGATTCAAAGTTCCTAAACGTTCATCACTCATATCATCCACCTTTCATCCTCCATCTTGCCATTGGTCCTAAGAACCTTAGAAGTCACTTTCATAACAAGGTCAAAACACAAGAAGAACATGGAATATAAACTTGATCCATACATCTTGGGTAATCCAAATCAGTTGAATCTTCAAAGCCTTGCAATGCCTATCAATTATCAAAATCCATGCATAGGATCATTTCCTTTGACAAATGTCAATGGTACAACAAGTGTGGGTATGCCCAATCTGAATTTTGGAACACATCTCCCCATGATAGATTTCAATCAAAGTCCAAACTTACAAGTCTATCCTCCAAACAATCAATACATGAGTCTTCAAATGAGCAACATCATTCCACCAAATCCCTACAAACCAAATGTGGATGTACCAAATGCATTTTTTCGAAACATGAATCCTAACTCGGAAACCTTTGGAAAAATGATTCCCAATACCAACATTGTTCATCCTATCATGCCAAATCAGAACATTATCCAAAGTCAATTTTCCCATAATCCCATTCAAAAACCACAAACATGCATGCCAAAACTACTTGAACACAAGCCAAATCAACTATCTCAAGTGAGTCAAGATCAAAATCAAGAACAAATTTGGCGAGATCAAATTGCGGAACTTTCCAAAATAGTTGAGGCATTACGCCAAGGGAAATCTCCACCACCATTACCTACATCATTCCTTGGTTTAGGGCTTCCCCCTTTACCTAACACCAATCATGCCATCCAAATCAATCCAC
>VDFB02088925.1:0-53783 GCA_007258455.2 Sequoia sempervirens
ACCCTGTTATTCGTGTCATCTCTCTCCACCCTTGAGATCACCTTTGCTGCCTTCTTTTTCTTTCCTTTACCAATCTTTGACAACATCTCATCCCAGTCCAAGGGGGTATCCTCAATTATCACTTGTTTCTTCCTTGCAAGTTCCTTCTCCAGCCAGTCCGGGGCTACAGGGTCAATCCGGATTTCTTCCGTCCACATTTCTTCCAGTTCTTCTGTCACTTTCTCTTCTTCTACAGTTGCTACTTTGACTTCCTCCTCTTTCTCGGGTAGATGTTCACCTTGGTCAGTTTCTTCAAGTTCCACCTCTAGAAGCACCGGTGATGAAGTCCTAGCAGGGATATTTTCCTCCGGCTTAAGCGATCCGCGACCTCTGTCACTTTCCGGGGAATTCTCATACTGCACCAACGGGGAAGTATGTCTTTCCTTTGTCTCAACTTCAAGTCCTGTAGCCTCACTGAAAAGTGTCCCTTCCTTAAACGGTGCTGCCTCCCCGCTAGTTTCATGTTTATTAGGATTTTCCGGTTTAGGTATGCTCTGTGGGGGAGAAACAGACTTGGATGGCTCCTCAACTGGCAGCTTTGGGGAAGAGTCCTTCTGTTGTGCAGCATCCTTGGGAGAGGGAGTTCTTGATTTCCTTGTGTAAACTTTTGTTTTCTCCCCTCCAGAACTCTCCACATCAACAATTGGAGGCTCATCACTCGAAGCAGCCTGATCTTTCTTCTTTGCAGTCCTTGTTGTTCTGGTTTTCTTTGGTGGTGGAGGAGCATCTTCCTCTTCCGATTTCTCCATCTCCTCCTCATCAGAGGACTTGCTAATTGTCAAGGTCTTCCACCTTTGCTTCCCTTTTGGTTTCCTCTTCATTTTAGGTTCAGCTCCCTTGGGACCTCTAACCTTGATCTTGAACGGTGAGGTCTTCACTGCCTCGTCGCTCTTCCCCGGGATTCTCGGCGGACATGGGGCTGGACATTCCCCATCACTGAACATGTTACCTTTTGCATTCTCCAATTCCCTACTTATTGTTTTACCCAGTTATGCGACTTCATTACAGGAGCCATTAGGTCCTCCAATTCTATAATCTCATCCTCATTCCAGTTAATATCCCCAGCTGGCTTGTCTTTCACTGCCTCATAGGCGTGGTCCTGCACCAAATTTCCATCATCATCCAATTGATCCGGGATTAACTTGACGTTGTATTGCCTAATTGCCTCCACAGGGAGCCTGGAGTATCTCTTCTTTCTCGCCTCAAGGTCATCCTTGATATTGACCCAATAATCTTCCAAGTTATCTTTGTGCCTGTACTCCCTAGTGGCTTTCTTCTGCGCTTCTCTTGTTATATCAAAATTCATGCTTTTAGAATGGAAGGAGAAACCATATGCTGCCAGTTCTTCTCCTGTGGTGTGAGCTGATTGAATAGAGGGGCACATCTATGCCACACCAATCGCGAGAGGGAAGTCTCATCTGAAGCCTGTCTTGTGCTTCTCCCTCTTCACCACAGCATCAAATTCACAGATTTGTCTCACAACTTCCAATAACACAATGTGGTCTGTAGGGTACCGGGGTAACCTGTAAGGGGCAACTGGGCATCCATCAATCCTAAGGTAGGTGAAGGTTGGGAACTGGATGAACCAGGCTCCGTAGTTCTTTACTAGCCCCTTGGCTCCGTCGGATAATCTCATGTGTTATGCATTCTGGAGCATCTGGGTGATATGCATTGTAAATGCATCATTGGCCCTTCTGTAATCTTTATGCCCCAAGTGCAACTCCGGATAAACCTCATAAATGATATCCTGTACAAGTGTTCCCCTCGGATTCAAACCCTTGTATGGGTAGGAGATGGCCAACACATACATGATATAAGAAGACATAGTAAACTTCTTGGCCTCCAGGACATTCCTCAATTGCTTGTCAATTTCGGCGTTGATGAGCCCTGCCCAGTGATAATTGGTCCCTTGTCCAATTTTGATGATCACATGGACCATCCAACTTTCTAACACTCCTGCACTTTTCAATCCTGCCACCCTGCTCAGAAGTGTGATGGAATCATATACATCTGACCTGAACTTAACCCTATGCAGCTGCTTGGGCAACTTAGAATGGTGAGATTTTGGCTTCTCTAGCCATGAATTGATTATCTGCTGAGCTTTGACTGGCTCATTCTCATAGTAGGTTCTGGCGGTGTCTATGTTCAAAGCACACAGTGAAGGAAGATCAGGCATGCTAAAAGCCTGTGCAATAGAGGCTGGATTGAAGTTGGCCAGGACCCTTCCCTCGGTGCTGACCACCCACTATGTATCAAAATCATATTGTCTGGCGCACTCCAAGATCAACTCATAACACTGAACTGCTGGAGGGAAACCTGCCAGATGAACTAGTCCGGAGTTCATCATTCCTTGCCTCAGGGCTGACTGATCCTTCTCGGTCGTTCTCTGCTTAAACTCCTCATATCTCCAGGCCCCAACATTGGTATTAGATACCTTAGCCCACACAGAAGACACTTTGCTCTCGGGAAGTTGGTTCTTCATATCTAGTCGTAGCCGCTCTACCTCAGAGATGGATGACCCTCCTGTGCCACCCTTAGCCCTTCTAGCAGCAGCTTTGCTTGATTCGGCCTACACATCCAAAAATCATCGTTAGTATTCAATTGTTGTTCATATTCCAATCCAAAAGGTTAGCACAAATCATATAAATCAATCAAAATCCATTGCCAACTGCTAATCCTTTGAGATCCGAAGAAATAAGATAGTCCGGGAAAATCATCCAAACCAGGAAAATACCATCAAGGCAGAATTTTGGAGAAATCCGACCCAGACGGATCCCTGCTGCCAAATCATCATTAGTGAAATAGATCGTTAGTACAGATGAAAGATCAAAAGATAACCATGGAATTCACTCATTGACAACAAGAGATAAGCATTAAACAATCGTCCCATTAATCCTATCATCGAAACATCAAAAAGGACACAACCAGACAGGAAATCTAGAAAAATCCGGATGGAACAGATTTCTGCGGATGACTTAAAATGTTCTGGTAATAACCCCAGTCCGCGGAATAAGCCCAAACCGGGAAAATCCGAAAGCAGTGGAATTCTACGAGGACCTCAAAAACCCAAAAAATGACGAAACGCGAACCAAAATTCAAATGACCACGGGATCTACTCTACCTGAGTTCTAATGGTTTTGAAACTGACAATAATCAACAAAACTCAGGACGCAAAGGATTTCAACTTCTCAAAAGCACTCAAAGGATGAATCCATATATCAAAACAATGATGCCCTAATCTGAATAACCAGACCTTCACCATTAATATCAGAGCAAGCTTTAAGGTTTAAAGTATCAGCTAAGGATTTACCTAAAGCACTCAAATTTTCACAAGATGGGGAAGTCAACATGATATAGGGACAAAATCGCTCAAACATAATGAAATCCCCGTTCTGGGCCGAACACCGAGGAAAACCCTAACTTCGCCCAATAGCAAATTTTGCACTAAAAGAGCAAGCAATCTAACCCAGAACCCCGTCTAATGGATACATATGCCATCTAATGGATAAATAGCGCTCATAGGGCACAGGAAATAGGGTTCTATAACAAAATACGGGTCAAACCCTGACTCTATAAATATGAAATCAAAATCAAGCAAGGGCCGACCCAACATTAACAATACCCAACGCAGAAACCCTCAATCACCACGCAAGCAAATGGAAGGGCGATGATAACATACCATGGATCGATGCAAAAGAAATTCGAGCTCGAAAAGATGACCTCCGCAATAAACACGTCCAAGCAACGAAAACTCAGACACTGGCACTCAAGCAATCCTCACGCACACGAGCCAAGATCGATCCTCAAAGCTCAAATGGAAATTCGTAATCGTCAGAGCAAAAGCAAGTGAATAGATGAACTTAGAATGATGCTTGAAATGCCCTAAATCCACCCTTATACCCGCTTGAGCAAAGGTACCTCGACCATTAATGTGCGACAAGACATTTCTGACAAGTCCGGGAACCCGAGCCCAGAACGGAATTTCAGAAAATCCCAAGATGCGCGGAAACACGAATTTCGCAAAAATGCAGAAACTGGGGAAATGAGGAAGATCAGGATTTTAGAGCAGACCGGGAAAATCCGCCAAGACCGTAAAATCCCGAAGTCAGGCAGAAACCCAAAATCGGAGAATCTTGCCAGAAACGGACAAGGAACCATGGCCCGGGAAAATCCGCTGGAGCTGAAAAATCCCGGATCCAGGTGAAAACCCGGAGTTTGCCTAGGACTCAATTTCAATCAATTCCTTCCTCAAAGCAAGGTCAAAGCCAGCAAGACTAACATGTCAAGACCCTAAAATGATAAGTCCAATAAAACCAAGGTCAAAAGACACCAGAAAAGAGGGTCCCTACTCCAAGTGGGGCGTGTGTGCAAAAACTGCACAACAAATGGCGACTCTGCTGGGAAAATGCTCCTAAGCATTTCGATGACAAACTGGAATCAATAACCCAGAACTCATGGTGTTAACTCAGGTACCCAGCCACCACCCTAAGTCAAAACAAAGAAACTCCCAGCCATTCAAACATTCCTATACCAAGGTCTAAGTGTGTGCACATGCATATATTATCTACCCTCAGTTGCAAGAAGAACCAGACTTGGTATGAATAGGCTATGTAATAATTTATACTCTAAAAGTAACCTGGATAGAGCCTCGCTGCCAGTCAAGCGTCCATAGCCCCGACGAGGTTATCGCTGTGATCTTCCTGAACATAGCTCTATTGCCAGCCATGCGTCTATAGCCCCGGTAGAGATATTCAGATCCCCCTGATAAGTTGAATTCAAACCTCATGATTTTCAATATATATATATATATTTTGCTGATATTTCTTTTCTTTTCACTCACTTCATTCAACCTGCGGACAGTGAAGTCCACACTCAGGGCTGAGAACCACAGTGGCACTAGAGCAGAAAATGATTTTTCATCTGATCAGACCTTATAAGGATCTTTTACAATTTCAAATATATTAAAGATTAAAAGTATAAGACCCCAATATATTCCTGTTTAAACTGACTAGAAGACCGTTGCCTTACCATAAGGACAAATGACATAGGATAAAGGGTACATACCATGGTGTTTTGGAAAGATGATCAAAGTTTGTAAGGGAAATACCAAGAACATTAGACCTGCTTTGTCACCATTACCATACAGATGCACCCACAATCCCCAAAAGAGAAAGGACCAAAAGCAAGAGCAACGCAAACCAAAACAAACAAACCAAAGCAAACCTACTCTAACCAAACAAAACAAGCAAAGCAAAAAGGGAGACCTACTTTAACCAAAGCAAGCAAAGAAATAAACAAAGCAACCTAAACTAACTATTTACAAAGCAAAGAGCTGAAAACAGCTCAAGACTGGAAATAATGTTTCAGATACTGCCCATTGACAGGCAGTGGTATGTCTCCTCTCGTAAGAGTCCTCAGACGGAAGGAATTATCTCCCAGTATTTCGACAATCTGATATGGGCCAAGCCACAATTTATCAAATTTTTCATGGTTCCCTTTCTGATCATGAGGTTTATCCCAGTATAGGACAAGGTCAGAAATCCTGAAAGCTTTGACTTTAGCTCTCCTGTCAAACCATCTCTTAACTACCCCCTGATGTTTGGAAAAAAATTTAAGGGCATTGTCTCATTTTTCCTCAAGGTGCAATAATTTTGTCAACCTAGCCTCTCTTCTATCCCCTTCATCATAAAATTGATTTATAAACTGTAGAGTTGGGATCTTGAGCTGGATAGGGAAAACTGGTTCCAGACCGTACACTAAATGATAAGGAGATGTACCAATGGAGGACTTAACTCTGGTACGATCTGCCTAAAGAGCAAACCGAAGCTGGGTGTGCCAGTCTTTTGGGTTCCTCTCTAATAGTTTTCGGATGACAGTCAACAGGTTCTTGTTAGAAGATTCAGCTAAACCATTCCCCTGGGGATAATAATTAGATGCAAACTTCACAACAATGCCATGATCAAAGGCCCAGTTTGAGAATTTCAAAGATGCAAAGGCAGGACCATTATCACAAACAACAGCAACAGGACATCCGAACTGATTAAGAATGGCTGATTCTAAAAAATCAATTACTACCTCTGACGTACATTGCTTACAAGAAAAAGCTTCAGTCCACCTTGTAAAATAATCAGTAATGGTGAGAATATACCTGTGTCCTGCAGAAGATGGTGGATTGATGGGGCCTATGAAATCCATACCCCATTGAGCAAAAGGTTTTACCTCAATGATAGACTGGAGGGAAGTGTTGCACACCTTTCTCTTGTTGCTGTAGTCTGGCAAGTGTGACAGGTTCATACATGTTGATGAACATCTTTGAACAGTGTATGCCAGTAATACCTTGCCCTCAAAATCTAATTTGCAGTAGCAATTGCAAAACCATGACCAGTACCATATTTCTCATAAAACTCATTCATTACCCTTTCAGCTTCCTGTTTCCCAAGACACCTCAAATAAATACCTTCATGATTTTTCTTGTATAGGACAGCTCCTTTCAGCATGAAACCATCACTTTTCAACCTTAAGGCTCGCCTCTGTACTGCATTGAGGTGAGCTGGAGGTCATTGATTCAACAGGTAATACACTATATCATTATACCAACCATCTGGGGAAACCTCTTCAACATTATAGTTCTGAACAGACAATTCGGGGCCTATCTCTGCCATAGTCTGGGTGAGTCATTGTCCTCTTACCAGCTTCATGGGCTAGATTTCAATGCCGTACTCCTGGAGCATGGTCACCCATTTAACTCTACGCTCACCTAGTTCATTCTGCATCAGTAGTAACTTAACTGCAGAATCAGGAACAATTGCAAACACCTTATTTCTGAGGATATAATGCCTGAATTTCTTTACTGCTCGAACAAGGGCATATGCTTGATTTTCCACACTTGGGTATTTCAACTCAGCATCCTTTAATGGTGCACTTATAAAAGAAATGGGATGCTCATTCCCCTCATCAGACTTTTGTGTCAGCATTCCAGTACATGAATGGTCCGAAGCAAAGGAATAGATATAGAAGGGTTTGCTATAATCTGGGCTCACCAATACTGGAGCAACGACAATGGCTCTCTTAATCTCTGCAAAGGTCTCCTTCGCTTCTGTATTCCATTCGATCTTGGCATCTTGTTTTAACATGGCATTTAATGGCTTCACAATTTCAGCAAATCCAATGATGAATTTCCTGACAAAGTTAATCTTACCAAAGAAGGATTTCATCTCCTTCTTACTGGAAGGTGGCTGAATTTTTAATATGGCATCCACTCTCTCAGGATCTATAGCAATTCCCTTTTCTGATATGACATGTCCTAACAGCTTGCCTTCTGTTACCTCGAAGATACACTTCTTAGGATTCAAGGAGATGCCAAATTCTCTGCACCTTTGAAACACTTTGTACAGATCTGAGATATGATCCCCTCTGTTCTTGGAGAAAATAGTCAGGTCATCCATGTAAATGATGATGCATTTCTCTATAATATCTTTGAAGGCAATATCCATGGCCCTTTGGAATGTAGCTCCTGCATTAATAAGCCCAAATGGAATCCTCCTGTAGGCGAAAGTTCCCCACTTAGTCGTGAAAGCAGTCTTGTGTCTGTCCTCATACTGGACCATCACTTGATTATACCCTGAATAACCGTCCAGAAAGGACATCATCTGAGATCCATTGACCACTTGAAGCACTTCATCCAAAGAGGGAACTAGATAATTATCTTTTTCTGATGATCTGTTCAGATTTCTGAAGTCAACACAGAGCCTAATTTCACCATTCTTCTTTCTTACTAGAACCAGATTGGCCACCCACATTGAATGCCTGATAGGAAATATGATTCTAGCAGACAACAATTTCTGAACGTCCTTCTGTATGAGTGGTTCCAACAATGCATTAATAGGTCTCTGCCTCTATCTAAAAGGTTTAGCACCTAGCTTCAGAGGTATAGTATGGGTTATGATGGATGTGTCATAAGTCTTCAAGTCTTCATAACCCCAGGCCACTATATCTGGAAAGTCGTGTAGGGCTCTGATTATTCCCTGTCTTTCTTCTGGGGTGCATACCTTGTCGATGAAAATATTCTTAATATTGTCCTCAGTTCCCACATTGTGAGGGTCACACTGTCCACTGATGGACTCCTTCTTGGACTCTTGTTCTTGATCTCTGATCTTGTCCATATCAAAAATCTGCTCCAATTGTACCATTCCCCTTGGAATAGTGTTGGACTTCAGATTCAGCACACCTTCTAGATCCAATTTTTCTTCCTGGGGTTCTGTTTCATCAATGATCTATGAAGCAAAAACATCTGTATTTGTGATAAAGTCAAGGATATGTTTATCATCCTCAAACACCTGAAAATTAGTCACATTTTCTAGGACTGATGGCATAGGAGTTAATTCAACAGTAAACTTCTTCAATCCTGACAGAGACAGAGGTTCGAGAGTACTGGCCGCTTGAGCCAGAGAATCAGCAGTTTGATTTCTCTTCCGTGGGATCAGTTGGATATTGAAAGTTTCAAATCCCTCAATGAGGTCCCACACTCTATGCCTATAATTGGTCATTCTCCTATTGTGACATGAATACTGCTTTCTTACTTGTTTGACTACTAATTCTGAATCACCAAAAACTTGCAGAACCTTGACCTTTTTCTTGAGTGCCATAAGGAGTCCATGAATTAAAGCTTCATACTTTGCTACATTATTGATGCAATAAAATTGGAGTCTATGGGTTGCAAAGAAGTTCTTACCTTTTGGACTGATCAGCTCAAATCCTGCTCTAGCTCCATGCTTGGATTTGGACCCATCAAATTTGAGAGTCCAGCATTCTGCAGGGGTATTTTTCTTTGTCATATCTTTTAGCTTCCCAGCATTGGAAGGCTCTTCAGTTGCTATAGTAGGTTTTTCTTGACATTTTCCTTGCGGATCATCCCTCTTTGCCTTCACAACCTGAGCTGGACTTAGACATTTCTGCACTTGTTCTACTGCTGTCTGGCACAAACAACACTCCAACTCTGAGTGAGAAGCATTGTGGACTCTACACCAATTTGGTAAGAGTAACGCCCTAAAGCTTGTATTCTTTCCTAGGTGAGTCTGGTTCTCCATACACTGCCTGATGAACTCTTGAAAACTGTCCAATAAGCTGATCTGACTATCTTTCGGTTCTTCTTCTTCTTCTTCAACTGATTATGTCAAAACTTCAACATGACTGGACCCTGTTTCCACATCAGTTGTCATCGTATGCAACATCAACACCTCTTCTGCATCTGATTCTTCATATTGAGCAGATAGCAGTTAATTTCCCATTCTAGCTTCTGATATGAGAACTTCTGTTGAAGTCTTTTGGTATTCTGTTATCATGTACTTCATTCTAGGCTCTCTCTCAATCCTAATCTGATTAGGCACTCCTTTCCAGGGAAGCCACATGTGGGAGTGGTCAGTAGACACATACCCATTCAAAGCCTTGGTGAAATCTCTTCCTAGGATCAAACCATATGCGTCAGGGATATCGGCTACCTGAATGTTGATAACCTGTTGGATCCTTGGATCTGAAGCTATCTGCATGTGAATCATGTTAAGTTCCCCTACCACACTTACTTCGGTTTTGTCCAAATGAGTGACCTTCTTCTGGGAATCAGCAGGTGTAATCCCTAGAGCTCTACAAACTCCAAATGGCATCACATTGGTGGAAGCACCAAAATCTAATAAGCAATTATGCAGATTCTTACCAAATATTCAAACCGAAATCAGAAATGGTGGAGTTTCTGTTTTCCCTTGAAACAAAGTGGGTTGAGTATCTACTTGGGCCACTTGAGTTCTGTCATTTTCTTTTCCTTTATCTCCAGGAGGCGGGTTGGTCCTAATTTGGGTCTGATTTTGTGTATTCACAGACTAAAAATTGGAAGTCTGGCTGACATGCTCACCAGAAGACTTATCCAATGACTTTGAATTTGTATCATAGGTGCCTAAGACAGCCTTCCTAATTGCAGGAAACCTTAACAACTCAAATGCAGAAAGGTTTAACTTTAGTTTCTTGAATTCCTCTGCAACATATGAAGCCATCTGCTCCTCACTCATATCAATAGAGACTTCCTTAGAAGGTTCTTCTACCTTATCCTTGCTTACTTGTACAGCCTTTTCCTTCTGTGGTTTAGTTTGAGCCTGTCTGTCCTTCGAAAGGTACTGCTTGGAGACATGTGGATAGGATGGATTTTTGCTAGCATTAGGATTTGGAGGGGTACTGAAGTTGTTGGGAGGAATGGAAGTGGTGAAAGGTCCTCCAGGCTGTGGATGTCTATAAGGCATATCTCTCAAGCCTTGCCTCTGAAACATCTGTACTTCTTCAACATAAGCTTCCTCCTGATCGAGGGGGCCATTGTCATTCATTGTTTCTTCATTAAACAACTGAGCTACTTCCTCTCCATTACAAATCTAATCTGTTTCATCTTTCTGGGAATCAGGTTCTTCTGGTACATTTTCCTTGCTGGCTGGAAAAGGAGCATGATTTAATACCAGCACAGGAGAATCATATGAGTTGGAAGGTACAATCTCCTTTCCGTTCACATTATTCTCTACCTCATACTGAAAAATAGAGGCAACAGTTTGGAACTCTGGACATTCCAATTCTGAATGTTGGCTTGTCTTATGGATTCTGCACCATCCTGATAAGGCTGCTTCTGCCAGGTACACACCAATAGTAGGTTTGTCTTGACTGATTAGCTGGTTTGCAGGTTGATTGACAATTTGATTAGCAGGCTGATCCAATGGGGTGGGGACTCCTCCATTATTGGGCCCTGTGTTCCAAGTTTTGTTATGTCCTTGTGATGGCATTTTATCAAATCCCAATCCACTACCTTGGCCTCTGTCAAAGTTTTGCCTCCTATTGTTATTGAAACCTCTATCATTATTGTAACCTCTATCCTGATTATACCCCCTGTCATTATATAATCCTCTGTCATTACGCTGTCCCCTATCAAAATTCTTCCCTTGTGAAAACTCTATGTTCATATTAGATTGCATTCCCTTCTGGGCAACTTGCAGTTGACTGTTCTGATTTCTTAAGTAAGTCACCTCTAGATTTAGCTTCTTTATTTGTTCAGCCATTTCATCAATCCTCTCCCTATTTGGATCTCGATAGGGAGGCTGATTTGAGTTACTCTGAGGAGGGACATGCATTGTGGCAGATCCCAAAGACTGATGCAACACCTCAGAATTCTGCAGATAAGTAGGGAAGCTATTCGGTTGGGACTGGTACATAGGCTGATTAACCTGCTATTGAGGGAAGTTTGCCACAGGAGAGATCTAGCTCATAGGGTGACCAGGGTGTGGTACCATGGGTAATTGAGAAACTGGATTCATGATTGGGGTATGATTGGTGAGAGCCTGATTTACTGCCTGAATCTTGTTGGGATGTACAACTGGTCCCAGAGAAGGTAATGGCCCAGTCAGGTGTTGTCTCAGATTTGTACTGAGCTTAACAGCTTCCGTATAAGCATCAGTCAGGGTACCTAGAGGGTTGGGTCTCCATTTCAAAAAGGTTGCTGTTAGACTATCCAGAGCTTCATAATAGACTCCCAGGGCCATACCATCATCTAAAACATATGGGTCTTGTAATCTGGTGAATGCCCGGTGGAACCTATTATTGAAACTGGCTATGGGTTTATTAACCTCTCTCTTAACTTTGATGAATTGCAGGTATAACTCATTGGCACTGATAGGTATTCTGAATTTCTGTAAAAAGGCCTTTTCAAGGTCATTCCAATTAAGAATCGAACCAGCAGGGAGATGGTTGTACCAGTAAAAGGCTTCTTTTCCTAGTGAATAGGGAAAAAACCTATAGGCAACATCCTTATGGACAATCCCTCGATCTTTGAGACAAGTTTGGAAAATCCTTATGTGTTCTTCTGCGGTCCTATTTAGGTTATTAACATGGAATTTTAAACAGAAATGCTTAGGGTTTTTGGGCATTACATTGTAAGCCTGGAAAAACAATGGTGATGGATTATTAGTGAGGAAAGCCATTGGTAAGAGTTGGGGTGGCGGTGGTGGTTGATTATTGACAGGTTGAGGTTGTTGAATAGGAACGGCCTCAGGAATGGGTATAGCCTAAACCTCAGGATGTGAAGATATGGACGATGTTGGTGAGGGGATGGGTGATGATGATTCCCCCTTTGTCAGGTCCTTCTTGACCTAGTGAGGAACTGTAGCTCCTCTAAATCCTCCTTTCCTGTGGTAGATATGGTATTTCTCCTGTATCTCTCTGGAGAGATGGCGTTCAAGAAATGATCCAGTGTGCTCATTCAGGCCCTCCTTCTAGCACCAATTTGTTGATGGTGTTTTCTGCACAGCAACAACTCAGACAGAATACAATATTCTATCTCTCTTGAAAGGTAATCCTCAACAATAAATTACTGAAAATCACCCCAAGGTCTCTCGAGTGTTAGGTCATAACAGTGCATAAACAGCTCAGATAATTATGTGAAAATGTTGGTAATCACAAAGGGACCTTACTACAAGCAAACTGTATCTTTCAACTTATCAGATCTGACAATATGATGATCTTAAATCCTAAATCTAACCGAATAATAAAGAAACAACAAAAGATAGGGATGCAAGGAAGTGATAAGATCTAAACTACTGCTAGGACAAGCAATGTAAATGACATATATCGGGAATGGACCTATCTCAAATAACCAGTTCTTGTCTGACCCACAATGCAATCTTACAAGAACGGTGCAATCTTCTGAGGAATACAGGTTTTCAAATCATAGACATTCATCTACAATCGAACTTAAGCACATTGAATATACGGTCCAGGTTAACTTTACCAGCCTACTACAATTAGATAGTTACTGGGAGTATAGACCAGAGATAGCTACAAACATTCCAAATATGAAATCATAAACATCATTTATCAAACTCAAACTAATTTATTTCTGGATACTAAACCCTAAATCTTCAAGCAATTTGAAAGATAGAATAAAGGAACCATGCAAGATGGAATAACACAAGAGATTGCACCAGGAAAACCACAATGTCTTCAATTGTATTAATCACCAAAATGCTGCAACAATTCGACTGTTCTGATATAATATTTGCTTCAAGAAAAATCAAAATACTCTAAATCTTGCTCTTTAATTTCTAATGTCTTCTTGCTAATGTCTAACCCTTACAATGAGGCAAAAATGCCTATTAATAGCAAATCCCAAGGTATGTCGGCCCAGCCAAACATTTTACAAAATAATAAAAACTGCCAAAACAGGTCGGCCAAGGAAAAATAAACTAAGGCACACATTAAATGCCCTTCACCATCAAGGTCGGCCTTGACACAGTCCCTAATGAAGTCCGGTCCAATGCATGCCCTATGATAATAGGGAAGCACAAATCTCGAAATGAGCATTAACTGCTACTCCCTTTATCTTTCCTCCGAACTGATGACCCTTGGACCCTCAAGAATACCCCATCCAACTCAGTGATAGGTGGCAAAGGCAAAACCTTGAGTTGACATTTAATTGAATTAATTTCCTCCTTGGACTGATCAACAATTTTGTTCCAATCCTCCCTGTTGGCCATATACTTATCTATCACTACCAGGTAGGTGGTTGCATCATCAAGCCGGTGGCCAGTGACAACTCCTTCTGTATCTGGGGCATAAATTTCATGCCACCACTCTTTCAGTTGTTCCAAGCTCAAATATTTCAGAGCTATCTGCTTTCTGCCAGTCATTACCTCAAAGAAGGCAATGCATCCATCGTAAACTGTAGTAAGCTCACTGTCAATTGATTTCCTTCGTTTCTGTATCTTCTTCAGAGCCTTCTGCCTAATCTGCAGTGCCTCAAACCATTCCCACGGTTCATCCAACTTGGAGGAAGGAAGGATCCCATACTTACACAATTGTTCCCTTCCATGTCCCATGACAACCCTCGACTTCTGCAGCAGGAGATCCATGTCATCCTTGTCTTAGGATAGAATATGCTCTAACAGCTCCTTGGCCCGGACCGCATCCTTTCCTACAGATAAGATCTCCTTAATAGTATCATCTCCTTTTATTTGGACACCCATCAACCAATCTATGGCAGCTTGAGCTGAGGATTTCATCTTCTCGATCCTGGAGATTATTTCCTTAGGCAGAAAACCAGGAGTGGCAGAAGAAGAAGGGTGGAGAGACTGCAATGGTTTCACCACTTCCGCCAAACATTTCTTCAGTCTTTCATTTTCCCTTCTTAGATCGTGTTTAGTCTGGGTTTCCTTCCTCAACCTGCCCACAATTACTACGCTGGATCCTTCAAATTCCTCTATATCTTGTTCCATGGAAGCCGGTCCAAGGTTAATGGTTTGTACATTGTAATCTTGACCGATGACCTCTTTCCTTGTCTTGTCCACGGCAGGAGTGGCAGTGTGGACTACCCTGTTATTCGTGTCATCTCTCTCCACCCTTGAGATCACCTTTGCTGCCTTCTTTTTCTTTCCTTTACCAATCTTTGACAGCATCTCATCCCAGTCCAAGGGGGTATCCTCAATTATCACTTGTTTCTTCCTTGCAAGTTCCTTCTCCAACCAGTCCGGGGCTACAGGGTCAATCCAGATTTCTTCCGTCCACATTTCTTCCGGTTCTTCTGTCACTTTCTCTTCTTCTACAGTTGCTACTTTGACTTCGTCCTCTTTCTCGGGGAGATGTTCACCTTGGTCAATTTCTTCGAGTACCACCTTTGGAAGCACCGGTGATGGAGTCCTAGCAGGGATATTTTCCTCCGGCTTAGGCGATCTGCGGCCTTTGTCACTTTCATGGGAATCCTCATACTGCACCAACGGGGAAGTATGTCTTTCCTCTGTCTCAACTTCAAGTCCTGCAGCCTCACTGAAAAGTGTCCCTTCCTTAAATGGTTCTGCCTCCCCGCTAGTTTCATGTTCATCAGGATTTTCCAGTTCAGGTATGCTCGGTGGAGGAGAAATAGACTTGGATGGCTCCTCAACTGGCAGCTTTGGGGAAGAGTCCTTCTGTTGTGCAGCATCCTTGGGAGAGGGAGTTCTTGATTTCCTCGTGTAAACTTTTGCTTTCTCCCCTCCGAAACTCTCCACATCAACAATTGGAGGCTCATCACTCGAAGCAGCCTGATCTTTCTTCTTGCAGTCCTTGTTGTTCTAGTTTTCTTTGGTGGTGGAGGAGCATCTTCCTCTTCTGCTTTCTCCATCTCCTCCTCATCAGAGGACTTGCTAATTGTCAAGGTCTTCCACCTTCGCTTCCCTTTCGGTTTCCTCTTCATTTCAGGTTCAGCTCCCTTGGTACCTCTAACCTTGATCTTGAACGGTGAGGTCTTCACTGTTTTCCCTTTGGGGTCATCTTCCCCGGATTCCTCAAAAGTCAACATGGGGTTGAGATTCCCCATCAATTCGAAAGTACAAGCTACCTTTGCATTCTCCAATTCCCAAATTTTATGTTTTACCCAAGAAAGAGTGAATTTCATTACAGGAGCCATTAGGTCCTCCAATTCTATAATCTCATCCTCATTCTAGTTAATATCCCCAGTTGGCTTGTCTTCACTGCCTCATAGGTGTGGTCCTGCACCAAATTTCTGTCATCATCCAATTGATCCAGGATTAACTTGACGTTGTATTGCCTAATTGCCTCCACAAGGAGCCTGGAGTATCTCTTCTTTCTTGCCTCAAGGTCATCCTTGATATTGACCCAATAATCTTCCAAGTCATCTTTGTGCCTATACTCCCTAGTGGCTTTCTTCTGCGCTTCTCCTGTTATATCAAAATTCATCCTTTTAGAATGGAAGGAGAAACCATATGCTGCCATTTCTTCTCCTACGGTGTGAGCTATTTGAATAGAGGGGCACATCTCTGCCACACTAATCCCGAGAGAGAAGTCTCCTCTGAAGCCTGTCTTGTGCTTCTCCCTCTTCACCACAGCATCAAATTCACAGATTTGTCTCACAACTTCCAATAGCACAATGTGGTCTGTAGGGTACGGGGGTAACCTGTAAGGGGCAACCAGGCATCCATCAATCCTGAGGTAGGTGAAGGTTGGGAACTGGATGAACCAGGCTCCGTAGTTCTTTACTAGCCCCTTGGCTCCATCGGATAATCTCATGTGTTCTGCATTCTGGAGCGTCTGGGTGATATGCATTGTAAATGCATCATTGGCCCTTCTGTAATCTTTATGCCCCAGGTGCAACTCCGGATAAACCTCATAAATGATATCCTATCCAAGTGTTCCCCTTAGATTCAAACCCTTGTATATGTAGGAGATGGCCAACACATACATGATATAAGAAGACATAGTAAATTTCTTGGCCTCCAGGACATTCCTCAATTTCTTGTCAATTTCGGCGCTGATGAGCCCTGCCCAGTGATAATTGGTCCCGTGTCCAATTTTGGTGATCACATGGACCATCCAACTTTCTAACACTCCTGCACTTTTCAATCCTGCCACCCTGCTCAGAAGTGTGATGGAATCATATACATCTGACCTGAACTTAACCCTATGCAGCTGCTTGGGCAACTTAGAATGGTGAGATTTTGGCTTCTCTAGCCATGAATTGATTATCTGCTGAGCTTTTACTTGCTCATTCTCATAGTAGGTTCTGGCGGTGTCTATGTTCAGAGCACACACTGAAGGAAGATCAAGCATGCTAAAAGCCTGTGCAATAGAGGCTAGACTGAAGTTGGCCAGGACCCTTCCCTCGGTGTTGACCACCCGCTGTGTATCAAAATCATATTGTCTGGCGCACTCCAAGATCAACTCGTAACACTGAACTGCCAGAGGGAAACCTGCCACATGAACTAGTCTGGAGTTCATCATTCCTTGCCTCAGGGCTGACTAATCCTTCTCGGCCGTTCTCTGCTTAAACTCCTCATATCTCCAGGCCCCAACATTGGTATCAGATACCTCGGCCCACATAGAAGACACTTTTCTCTCGGGAAGTTGGTTCTTCATATCTAGTCGTAGCCGCTCTACCTCAGAGATGGATGACCCTCCTGTGTCACCCTTAGCCCTTCCAGCAACAGCTTTGCTTGATTCGGCCTACACATCCAAAAATCATCGTTAGTATTCAATTGTTCATATTCCAATCCAAAAGGTTAGCACAAATCATATAAATCAATCAAAATACATTGCCAACTGCTAATCCTTTGAGATCTGGAGAAATAAGATAGTCCAGGAAAATCATGCAAATCGGGAAAATACCGTCGAGGCAGAATTTCAGAGAAATCTGACCCAGACGGATCCCTGCTGCCAAATCATCATTAGTCAAAGAGATCGTTAGTACGGATGAAAGATCAAAAGATAACCATGGAATTCACTCATTGACAACAAGAGATAAGCATTAAACAACCGTCCCATTAATCCTATCATCGAAACATCAAAAAGGACACAACCAAACAGGAAATCCAGAAAAATCCGAATGGAACGGATTTTCGCAGACGACTTAAAATGTTCTGGTAATAACCCCAGTCCGCGGAATAAGCCCAAACTGGGAAAATCCGAAAGCAGTGGAATTCCGCGAAGACCTCGGAAACCCGAAAAATGACGAAACGCGAACCAAAATTCAAATGACCACGGGATCTACTCTACCTGAGTTCTAATGGTTTTGAAACTGACAATAATCAACAAAACTCAGGACTCAAAGGATTTCAACTTCTCAAAAGCACTTAAAGGATGAATCCCTATATCAAAACAATGATGCCCTAATCTGAATAACCAGACCTTCGCCATTAATATCAGAGCAAGCTTTAAGGTTTAAAGTATCAGCTAAGGATTTACCTAAAGCACTTGAATTTTCACAAGACGGGGAAGTCAACTTGATACAGGGACAAAATCGCTCAAACATAATGAAATCCCCGTTCTGGGCCGAACACCGAGGAAAACCCTAACTTTGCCCAATAGCAAATTTTGCACTAAAAGAGCAAGCAATCTAACCCAGAACCCCGTCTAATGGATACATATGCCATCTAATGGATAAATAGCACTCATAGGGCACGGGAAATAGGGTTCTATAACAAAAGAAGGGTCAAACCCTGACTCTATAAATATGAAATCAAAATCAAGCAAGGGCCGACCCAACATTAACAATACCCAACGTAGAAACCCTCAATCACCACGCAAGCAAATGGAAGGGCGGTGATAACATACCATGGATCGATGCGGAATAAATTTGAGCTCGGAAAGATGACCTCCTCAGTAAACACGTCCAAGCAACGAAAACCCAGACACTGGCACTCAAGCAATCCTCACGCACACGAGCCAAGATCGATCCTCAAAGCTCAAATGGAAATTCGTAATCGTCAGAGCAAAAGCAAGTGAATAGATGAACTCAGAATGATGCTTGAAATGCCCTAAATCCACCCTTATACCCGCTTGAGCAAAGGTACCTCGACCATTAATGCACGACAAGACATTTCTGACAAGTCCGGGAACCCGAGCCCAGAACGGAATTTCAGAAAATCCCAAGATGCGCGGAAACACGGATTTCGCAAAAATGCAGAAACCAGGGAAATGAGGAAGATCAGGATTTTAGAGCAGATCAGGAAAAACCGCCAAGACCGAAAAATCCCGAAGTCAGGCAGAAACCCGGAATCAGAGAATCCTGCTAGAAACGGACAAGGAACCATGGCCCGGGAAAATCCGCCGGAGCTGGAAAATCCCGGATCCAGGTGAAAACCCAGAGTTTTCCTAGGACTCAATTTCAATCAATTCCTTCCTCAAAGGAAGGTGAAATCCAACAAGACTAACATGTCAAGACCCTAAAATGATAAGTCCAATAAAACCAAGGTCAAAAGACACCAGAAAAGAGGGTCCCTAATCCAAGTGGGGAGTGTGTGCAAAAACTGCACAACAGGACTATGTACAGGGTAGTGGACTATGTACAGGGAAGTGGACTATGTACAAGGTAGTGGACTATGTACAGGAAAGTGGACTATGTATAGGGAAGTGGACTATGTACAAGGTAGTGGACTAATAGTAGACAAAGGAGCAAAGTTGAGTACACATGGTGCCTGTTTGCTAGGTTTTCTCCGGGGTACCTATCCAAAGTGCCACCGAAGTGGTTTTCACTATTGGACGAATGATTTGTCTTTACTATTTTTCAGATTATTTAAATTTTTTTGATGTTACCAAGATGCCTGTTTGCCAGGTTTTCACCTTGATAACGATTTTTTTATGATTTTCTAATTTTTTTGTATGTTTGCTAATTAAGACAAAGGCTCCCAGAAGCTATGCGTAGAACTTATTCAGATGCATACTATTTATTGGTGAGGCCAATGGTTCCCCTTCAGGAGTAGAGAATTGGTATGCTCCTGATCCAAAAGCTTCTGTAACAACATAAGGTCCTAACCAGTTAGGTTCAAACTTTCTTGGTTTTTCTCTTTCTGCTTGATTCTTTGGGTTCTCCATTAAAACTAGGTCACCAATTTCAAAGTTTATGTTTAATACCTTCCTATTATAGCTATGACGAAGGCGATTCTGATATGCTTGGAGATGGTCTAATGCCTTCTATCTTCACTCATCTAGGAATTCTAGCTCATGGAGTCTCGACACTCGGTACTCTTCATCATCAATGTGGCCTTTTAGGGATACCCTTAGGGAAGGAATCTCGACCTCAATAGGTAGAATGGCTTCATAACCAAATACCAGTGAATATGGAGTAGCACCAGTGGGAGTACGGATACTGGTATGGTAATCCCATAAGGCAGGGTTAAGTTGTAAATGCTAGTCATGACCAGCATCTTTGACAGTCTTCTTAAGGATTCTAATGATGGTCTTGTTAGATGCCTCTGCTTGGCCGTTACCTTGGGGGTAGTATGGAGTGGAAAGTGATGTTGGATATGAAATTCTTCACATAGATGACAAACTTCTTGGTTCTTAAATGGGCGGCCATTATCAGTGATTATGGACTGAGGGTCACCATATCGACAGATGATATAGTTCAGGATAAATCTAGAAATCTGTGTGTTGGTAATGTATGTCATAGGAATGGCTTCAATCCACTTCGTAAAGTACTCAGTGGCAGTGATAATGAACTTGTGCCCATTAGATGATGTGGGGTGGATCTTTCCTATGAGGTCGAGTCCCCATTGGGAAAAGGGCCATGGTGACATGATAGGATGGAGCTCCTATGTTGGGGCATGTATCAAGTCTCTATGAACTTGGCATTGACGGCATTTCGTTACAAAGACATATGAGTCTTTTTCCATAGTAGGCTAGTAATAACCCAGTCTCATAATCTTTTTGGCTAAGGTAGGACCGCTAGAATGGGAACCAAATATACCCTCATGCACCCCACGCAGGGTTGCTTGTGCTTCAGTAGAATCAAGACATCTCAGCAGGGTATTATCTAAGGCGTGTCTATATAGGGTGTCTTCGACGATGGTGTATTTGGCTGACTTGCGAAGGAATGTCCTACGTTGGTTATTTGATAGGCCAGTGGGCATGACTTTGGCATGAAGGTAATCATAGATTTCTTTGTACCATGGGGAATCAGGACCAACAATGTCACACACCATTTCAAAATCTGGGATATCATAGGCTAGGACCAAAAGTTGTTCTACCAAGAACTCAAACTTAGGCACGTTGTTAGGAATGTCAAGTGATGCAATTTTAGCCATAGCATCAACTGCCCTGTTTAAAACACGAGGTATTTGATGAAATTTGACTTTGTCAAAGTACTCTTTAAAGCTATCAGCCATGCGCTTGTAGGGAGCAAGCTTCTCATCCTTAGTCTCATAATCATCATTTACCTGTCTGATTACTAGATGAGAATCTCCATATACTTGTAAAATATTAATTTTCCACTTGACTCCCATGCGTAACCCTGTCACTAGAGCTTCATACTCTACCATGTTATTAGTGCATGGGAATGCAATCCTAAATGACTTAGGGATAGAATCACCCTGTGGTGTAATAAACAGTATACCAGCCCCTGAACCATGATTTGTATGTGAGCCATCAAAGTACAGTTTCCATGTTATGTTTGTGTCAATTGTAAATATGAACTCATCAGGAAAGTCTGCAACCAAGGGATGATCTCCCTATATGGGTGCGTCAGCTAACTGATCAGCAATGACCTATCCTTTAATAGCCTTTCTTTCTACATACTGGATATCATACTCACTAAGTATCATAACCCATTTGGCCAGTCGCCCTGTTAATGCTACCTTGCTGAGAAGATATTTCAGAGGGTCTATTTTAGCAATCAACATTGTTTGATGATTTAGCATGTAGTGTCTCAATTTTTGGGTAGCAAATACTACTGCAAGACAGGCACGTTCAATGGTACTATAGTTGAGCTCATAACTGACCAAAGTCCGAATGATATAATAGACTGCCCTTTCATGACCTTCATTGTCATTCTGTGTAAGCAATGCTCCGAGTGATGAATGGGTTGTCGTAATATAAAGAATCAATGGTCTTCCTTCAACAAATGGCATTAAGACAGGTGGTGTGAGTAAATATTCCTTAATCAATTGAAAAGCCTCTTCACACCTAACTGTCCATGCAAAGGGTACTCCTTTCTCTAGTAGATGTTGAAATAGATGTGTCTTATCGGCTAACTGCACTATAAATCTTCTGATAGATTGCAACCTTCCCTGTAATGTCCTTAGTTGACAGAGATTAGCGGGTGGTGGCATGTCCATGATTTCTTTCACCTTAGCAGGATCCACTTCAATGCCTCATCTAGAAATAATATAACTTAACAGCTTTCCTGACTTGACTCCAGACACACATTTCTTTGGATTAAGTCTCACTTTATACTTCTCTAGCCTCTGGAATATCTTGTCTAAAACTTGTAAATGTTCTACCCTTCTCTTAGATTTTTCAATAAGGTCATCGACATAATCCTCCATAAGAGTGTGTACTAGGTCATGAAAGATAGTAGTCATGGCACATTGATAAGTTGCTCTAGCATTCTTGAGTCCAAAGGGCATAACATTCCAGCAATAAGTTCCCCAAGGACAGGTGAAAGCCATCTTATGTTGGTCTTCAGTTGCAATTCTGATCTGGTTATATCCTGAGAATCCATCCATAAGGGACAACATCTCATATCCTTCTATCATGTCAACTATCATGTCTATGTTAGGCAAAGGAAAGTCATCCTTAGGAAAAGATTTATTGATGTCTCTAAAGTCAGTGTAGATGCAAATTCCCCCAGCTAGTTTAGTAACTGGTACAAGATTAGAAATCCAATCGGCATAGTCGATAGATCTGATGAAACCAACATCTAAGAGCTTCTTGAGTTCCGCCTTGACTAATAAAGCAATCTGTGGGTGCATTTTTCTCAACTTTTGTTTCACTGGTTTGGCACTTGGTTGTAAGGGAAAATGATGTAGAACAAGGTCAGGATCCAACCCTAGCATATCGGCATATGACCAAGCAAAATTTATCTATCTCTATGTAAAGAAGTTATGGAACTCTGGTTGCTCTTGTGTTGTCAATGACACTGCAAAATGAACCAATCGATGATTCTCTTTGGTACCTATGTTGACTTCTACTGATTCTTCAACGAGCATAGGTGAATTTTCCTGTGCAACAAGGAAAATGTTCAAACCTCCATCCTTAGGTGCCTCAGAGGGGTTTTCACCTTCAGATGCATCCTTTCTTTTTATTTTTTCATTGTCTAAAGGTGTCTTTCGGTTTTCACCTAGAGACTCATCCTTTTTATCTTGTTTATTCTTTTTCTCATTTTTGCGACTAGAGGGTTGAACAAATTCCCCAAAATATGCTTTGTTGTCCAAGTCAATAGTAAAACCAGCCTTATGATCACCGTTTGGTATGCCTTCTTGTAATCCCAGGAACTCAGCAATTGCTTCCTCATTCTCAAACATATCTAAGACGGGTGTGTCTTGTTGGGCCCAATCAATGAGTTGGGGATAGACTAAGGGCATGTCATCGTCGGAGTTATCAAAGTTTAATGGAGTCAAGGTAAAGATTGAATTATTCATGTGGTTACAAAAGTCTTGTACCAGGTCCTTTTTGCTCTTAGTTTTAGATCTAGGTGGATTGATAGGTGGGCCTAATGCCAAGGTTTGACTATCGGAAACAGGTGGCTCAGGTTGCCAAGAGGTAGGATCAAGTGATTCCCAATAGTAGTGTTTAAACCACTCTTCTTTTGTCATTTTCTTTGGTGGACAGGAATTCAAGGGGTTGGGTGAAGAACTTAGCATCAAGTCAAGTTCTCCAAATAACTTGTCGAGGTCCATGGAAGAAGTAGAGGATAGGGAATCCCACTCATAATCATTAGAGTCGGGGGAGTCACAATGATATTGGTCCACTGGTTCGTGAGATGTCTTAATATCTTTTGAAGCACGTACTTCCTCAAGTAAGGGTAATGGAGTACTAGGAACGCCAATCTGGATCAGTTGAAACCCTAGCCCTACTCCTTTTGGCCATTGAGAAACAAATATTGGTTCAATTCTGTCATCTTGGTTTAAGCCTAAACCACTTTGTCCATTATATCCTTTGCTTTGCAAGATTTTGAAACCCTTTCCATATAGACTCGTAGGAATATGGGCAAGTAAAAGGGGTTCCTCATCATCTTCCTTATATAGCCAGGAAGTGACATCTTCTGCCTCTACAGCCTCTTTGCTTAATTCACCCCATTTAGAAAAAGTTATTGTGGGAGGAACGTGTATAGTAACCATAGATTGTCTCCTATCCGATGTAGGTAAACTGTATGACTTAGAAGGAATCAAATGGCTAACACAATAAGAATTATTCATATAATATTCTCCACAACCCTTGTCTTGGATCTCAACCCTAGGAGTGGCAGGAAGTGAGGGTGGAACAAATGTTTGAGTGAGTGTGGATGGGTCAACATAAGAAGATGGATTAGACGATGAAGCCTCTTGGTTCACTGGTACTTGACATTGGGGGATCTCTTTTAGATTGGTGCAGTACTGGAAAGGATCAGGATCACCATCTATAGTTATTTCTATGCCATTGTAAGGGAATTTAAGACACTGATGATACATGGAAGGGACTGCCTTCATGGCATGAATCCATGGTCTACCGAGCAGAAGGTTATAAGGAAGGGTGAGATCCAAGACTTGGAATTTTGTCTCCATCACCACAGGACCAATTCTGATAGGAAGTGTTACCACCCCCTTGGATTTTCATTCCTCATCATCATAAGCTTTAATGACAATACTCTTGGTCATGTCTATGCATGCTTTTGAGATACCTAAAGCCTTAATTAATTTTAAAGTGCGAAGATTTAACCCTGCTCCTCTGTCTACCAAAACTTGTCTAACTTTGGTATCATTAACAAGGACTTCTAAATGTAAAGGGTCATTGTGGTTTGTCTTTTTTGTTGTATAGTCTTGTTCAAAAAATGTGGCATGGTGATTATTGGTCAAGTATCCCACCATTTCCTGGAAATGATTAACATCTAGATCATTAGGGATTGTGGTATTCTGTAAAGCTTTATCAAGGATAGACCGATGCTTAGGGGAAATACGCAACAATTCCAAGATTGAGATTTGGGCTGGGGTCTTGCCCAACTGGTCAAGAAGGTTATATTGTAACTTGGAAGTTTGGGGTGTTTGCTGCAATGGAGGGCCTTGAATAGTGAATTTAGTACGACGAGTATTGACCGCACACTCAGGATTTGTATAGATGGTAATGGTATTGATATTCTCATTGGCGGCGTGAAGGTAGTTAATGGTTTTTCCACCATTATAATCATGCTTGAAACTGGCATAGTTGGCTGACATATTGGTCTTAGTACTCGAACTGGGGACAGTTCCTTTTCCATGGTCATGTAGTGGGTCAGAAAATACTTGATGATCAGTGTTTGATGATTTCTGTTTTTGTCCACTAACTTCAATAATTCTCTTTTTGACCAGATCCTATATGATATTCTTTAGTTGTCGACAGTTTTGTAAGTTATGTCCCTTAGTCCTATGATAATCACAAAAGGCATTGTCATCCCACCAAGCTGGTTTAAACTATCCTGGATCATATTGTCTTGGTTCCTGCAGTTGTATGAGATTATGTTATAGCAGTTGTTTGAACACCGACTCAATGGGTTCCCCTAAGGGAGTGAATTCACGTTTTTGAAATCTCCTTGGTTGTGTACGTTGAGTATTTGGGACCACATTAGGAGGTTGATTGATAGCATTAAGCGTGTTGGAAAAAGTATGAGGTCCTTGTAATGTGAGGAAGGGTCCTGCTTGTAGTGTTTTAGCATCAACCACCCCATCATTGGTGACATTTTTGTTGCGAGACCAGAATCTATTTCTATCAGTGGGGGTGTTTTGTAAGATTGGGTTTCTATTGGATGTTGATGTCTTGAGTTCACCCTTTTCAATGAGATCCTTCTCTATTATCACCCCTTTTTCCACTAGTTCCGAAAAAGACGTACAACAATGTACCCTTAAGTTGCTCCTGAGTTTTGCATGAAGGTTTTCTTGAAACATTGTAACTTTTTGTTTTTCAGGTATCTCGATAGGACACCTACTAGCTATGGTTCTCCATCTCTGGAAGAAAGCAATGAATGTTTCCCCTTCATCTTGCAAGGTTGCTATATTTATCTCGTGGTCTATGTTGAAGGAGAATTGCTCCACAAATTTCTCAACTAGTTCGCCCCAAGATCTAATGCTAGAATCTAGACCTAAAAACCATTCTAGTGCAATTCCTACAAGACTTCTTGGAAACAGCCTCATACGATACGTGGGGTCCTAAGCGACATCTATGCATATGGTAGAAAATTTCCTGATATGTTCTATTGGATTTCGTTTGCCATTGTACTTAGGAAGATTCAGTATGACATATCCATGAGGGAAAGGTGTCATGTACAATGATCTATCAAAGGGGAATGGGCATATGTCCTTTGTTGAAAATGATTTCTTATTTGACACTGACATGTTATCCATTTGTGTTTGTAATGCATGCATTTGTGTTTGTAAGACATCAACTTGGGTCAAAGATGTGCTAAGGGGATTATGCGGATCCACATATGTGCTCTGAAATCCAAAGTCTCGTGATGGGTTTTGATTAAATGTTGGCATCTGAGGTGGATTTGGATTCAGAATGTTGGTAAATGTGTTATGGTCTGGAATCGGCATAAATTGGTGTTGACCTGAGATCTGTGTAAACAGATTCTGAGTACCACTTTGGAAAAAAGGATTATGATTCGGAATTGATGTAAATTGGTTTTGACTTGGAATCTGTTTGGACGAATTCTAACTACCAATTTGTGACAAAGGATTTTGATTCAGAATCGATGTAAATGGGTTTTGACTTGGAATCTGTGTGGATGGATTCTGACTACCCATCTGCGAAAAAGGGTTTTGATTGCCATATTGGAAGGAGAAAATGCCCCCTGTTTGTGTAATTTGTGGTATAGTACTAGTGACTTGAGCACTAGGTATGGCCATCGACTGTGGTATGGTACTCGTTATACTTGTAGTAGGGGTGTTTGTTGATTGCGGACTTGGGACACCGACATAAGGTGTAGAGGCTAACATTTTAGGTCATTTACTCCCAACAAGAGGACCGAAGGGAGTGGATGATGAAGCCCCTACAGTGAAATTAAATCCTGATGTCATGCTAGATGTACCAAATGGGGACATATGGACTGTTGTACTCTGTGTAGATGTGCTAGATGGCATAGTTGTGTTGACCTGAGGTATAGTAGTACTAGCAGTCATGGTATTTGTCCCTTGTGTAGGTTGAGTTTGTAAGGTGCTGATATCAAATCCTGGAGGTAAAGTAGCACCTTCAGCTAGCAATTTGTCTAAAAATCGTTGACGATCATTTGCTAGGTACTCATCTACAAAAGAGGCAAACTTAGGGTCTTGTGTAGCAGCCTCTATGTCCTCTACTGCAATATGTCCTTGAGTGTTTCTAGTGGTGAATTTGTCTAATAGAGTCTTATGAGGTCTTGAAGAAAATGGATTGATGAACTTGTTTGGGTTCAACATGTTTTCTCTCTCTTCTCTTAGACCTAGTTTCAACCATGTAAGACAAGCTCAATATGTGGGATATGTAAGACTATATCTATGAACAGTATGACTATAGTCTATGTTTTTGGGGTTTTTGTATGTAGAATAAGGGGTGTCCTAGGATGACACTAGTCTAAACTCTAAAGATGCAAAGTCTAAGCAAGACCCTAAAGTGATCAATTCTATAAACCCAAGATGAAGGGACGAACTACCTAAAGTCAAACCAAGGTGTCAATTTAGTTAAGTCAAGGAACCAATGTAGGACGAGGATCAAAGACAAGTTGATTTTCCTAACTAGACTGATGAGCTAGGAGGACTCTCCGTAGGACAAAGTATAAGATGACAAGACTAGGTTCAATGACAAATTTTGTTGACACTATGATTTTTCTAGAGTATAGATGGTGGACTACTCCTGAAGTTTGTAAAAGTGACCTTTCTAGAAGTCTAATACAAGGTAATGTGTACCCTAAGATGAAGTTAAACTCTAAATGAAGACAACTATGGTAATGAATAAATGACCCTAAAGGATGCAAAATTGAGCAAATCATTTCAGGTTTCTGTTTCAAAGATTGTTTGTGTGAAGACAACTGAAACTGGTGTAATCATGTTGACTAGACAGTGACTATGAATTCTGCTTTTCTGATAATCAGACAGATGCGTTGCAGGATCTAACATATGCGGTTCAAGTTAACAGTTGTAGTTTTCCAGTAATCAATTGTGTTTCTCTGGTAAAGTTCAGTTTGACTCTGACAGATGCGGTTAACCTTCTAACAAATGTGACTCGTACTGATAGTTGCAACTAAGAATATAACGCATGCAGTTTTTCCAAAGCAATTGCGAGCTAAACTGGAAGATGCGACTGTAAACCTAACAGATGCAACTCAAGACTAAATAGATGTGACTCAAGATTTAACAGATGCGACTCTAAAAATCAATTGCGAGTTTCTGGTGAACAGTTGCGACTCTCTGTGAATTTTTAGTGACATGAATTTTAAACTGACTCCGTTTTCCGTGATCAAATTCTGACAATCAAAGACAATCATAAGAAAAAGTGTTTTCAATTTTGATTTTGGACTCAAAGAATGTTTAAACTGACAACAGAAAAGCACATCCTAATAGGCCAAAGGCCTAGGGTTTGTATACTTGGTATAGCCCACCGAAATACCCCGGATTGGTGATGAACACCTTTCCTTCTTGAGAGCGGATAGCTTAGAAATTTGGTGGCATTGGCTCCCCTCCACGGCTCATTAACGTCTTTCGAGCACACCAATTTTGAATTCTTTGGTCAGTGACCTCCCAAGAACTGCTATCTCTACTCAAGGGGATCAGTAGTGAGTAATCTTCAGGCATGATACTGTACCCTGCACTATACCATGCAATAGCCACAAATAGGTTGGTCTCTAAAAAAAAAGGTATTTAGTATGGGCATTCCGTTCGCGGGGTGTGATCCATACGGTGTGAGTCCCCTTTCGAATCCATCTCGTCAGAACCACACTCATGATTCTTGGGGTTTCCCCAAGAACCCACTTTTATTTACTGGTTGGAAGTCCCTCGGGTTCAGGGTGCTACCGGTCTGAGTCATCCTAGGGTGAGTACTTTTTCCCACCATAACAGGCCCAAGTTCCAGAGTTGGTAACCGTTTCTCTTACACCCAGGATCGCACGGATGCACATGGGGAGAGGATACTTTGATGTACCAAGTTGTAAGGGTGACCAAACTTGTGCTTTCGCACCAAACACAGTAGACACTTGTTAATTTTAACCAAACGAAAGATTTTCTATGCTACCAAACAATCTGTTTCAAAATTAACTAGGGTCTTCGACAAGCGTCCTACAAAAAAACTCATTAGTAGTTTTCAATATTGTCTTCATCAATCATCCTGCAAAAGCTTGTTAACTCCAAATGGCCACATGCTGAAAATTAGATATCAGTAACACAAAATCCAATTAAAAATTTGAGATTTCTGAAAACAGAAATAAAGTTTACCAGTCAATTGCATCGTTGTGTTACCAGTCAGATGCGTCGTTTCTTCTTCACTTGCGGCTCAGGAATTCAATTACGGTTCAGGAAAATACATATGCGTCATTTCCTTTGTCAGATGCAGTTCAGGAAGTCATTACGGTTCAGGAAACTTCAGATGCGTCGTTCCGTATGAAAAACCTGCAAAAACCTAAAATAAAAGATCTACGGATTCGCGAAGATGGTGTCTTCATGTTGGGTTCACCAAATGTAACGCCATAGAAAAGTGCACATAGAAACAGATTAAGAGCAAACATGCAATACAATACTAAATCTAAAATGCAAATTCATTTGTTAAGCAACAAAGAACATAGGAAAGTAAACAACGTAAGCAAAACTAGAACAATCTCACCAATTTTGAACGTATTTCCATGATTCATCTTGATTGCCCTTCTCCATTTTTCTTGTGTAGTATAATTGCCCTCAAATTTCTTGTAAGTTCGTGCAAGTATATCCTAAGATAATGATTAGAAAAATATCAAAGATTCAAGATTAAGTGCTCTCAAAATTCATAATATTTCGCAAGAGATTGGAATGAAGAATGACAAATCAATTTATAGAAAATTGATTATTCGAACGACAGGTCAAGATTGAAATATCAACGGACAGTTGAGATCGACAGATTAGACATGCATTCAAATAACTGTTAGTAGTGACATGAGTGATACAAATTAGAAATAGAATTAAAGATTAAATAAATGATTTAATCTTCAGTTCGGCATTCGAAAACATAAGAAATATCTTTGCATGACAAAGATGAAGATTGATTATAATGACTCTCTGTTCGAATGCATGCACGAGGTTTAATTAATTAAATAAGAATATGTAATTAATCCGCATGTACACACAAATAAGTTAGAACTGGACGATTGAATGATCTAACGAAGAGATTACTCGAGACAGCCACTCAGACATCAAATGAAGAGTTAACTAAGCGATTAAAATAGATGTTGAGTCGAGTAAAAGTGAATACTTAGATAACTCACATAATTATCTAAAATATAGAGGAATGTGTTAAAATAGAATTAATGAATTAAATAATTCATTTAATTCAAGACTCGATATTCGAAGAATAATTAAATAAATAAGATTTATTTAATTAAATGATGAAGCGATTTAAATGAATAATTAAATAAAGAATTTATTTAATTTGACAAGAAGGATAAGGTTAATTAGTAACATAATTAAATAAAAGCGTTTATTTAATTAATCGATAGAATAAAGAGTGTGAATTAATTAAATAATTAAGATTATTTAATTAATAGAAGAATTAATGTTAAGATGAATTAATTAAATAATTAAGATTATTTAATCACGACCGCGAAGAATGCAAATTACGAAGAATATGGAAGTCGCAGGCTTAAAACTAGATTTCGGTGTCTACAGCTACAGGTTGATTTTTTATGACCTATATACACGTGCTTTTAAAAGCTTGTTGCCTGTTGTTTTGAGCCACACGATTAAATTTAATCGTGTGGCTCAAAACAAATTTTAGGCCTCAACAAGCCTTTTAAAAGGCACGTGCATATAGGTCGCGGAATTAACTTGCAACCATCCGACTAAAAAGCTAATCAATGGTAACAATTTCACTTTTTGTTTAGTCTTATTTTTAAAGTGAGATTTTAAGAAAATACTTAATCTGTGTGTGCTCCAATGCATTTTCAATAGTGAATTTATGCTTAGCGGCGAGGGGCTCTGCCCCTCGACCCCGCCTATATCGCAACAAGAGCGTGTCAGGGCCACTATCTCTGGACCCCGTGAGGGGGCATTACCCCCTCAAACCTCACAAAGGGGCTCTTCCCCCTTGACTCTGGCAAGGGGTGCTACCCCTTGACCCCACTAGTGGTTGCCGCCCCCAAGCCCCTACTTCAATATTACAAAAAATAAAAAAAATATGGGGGAACTGCGCCAACCAACTATGCAATTTTTTAAAGGAGAGATTTTCCATTGTAATTAATCTTTTTAGTGATTATTAGCTAAGATTCACCACTATGATTATCATTTTTACCAATTATTCATTAAGATTCACCAGGATTTTACAAATTTTTAATAATGTGCATAAATTCACCAAGAAAATTAATAATTTTTTCAAATAAAAGGAAAGATTTACTAGGATTTTACATCTTCGCCAAGGGAGGGTTTCTTAAAGTTATCCCTGAAAATAAGCCAAAAATTAGAGGAGAATAAAATAAATATTTTTGGTGTGCAGGATTGCTTATGCACCTGGATGCTCTTGCATCAATAACTTTGTAGTAGTGGATACTGCTCATTAAACAAATATGAAGCAAGAGTTTTCAGCAAGGTGCCCAATTTACTTGTTATTAGAAAAGAAAGGTTCATCTTATTACAATTAACAATTGTGTATTTGTTTGTCTGGCAAGATCTACTGGTAAGATAGGGTACTTTTTGATTGGAATAACAATTATGTGTTGATCATCCTAACCAATGTGGTCTAATGGTAAGATGGGACACTTAAAACACAACAACTAACAAAGTTCAAGACATGAAAATGGAGTTGAGCTAACAAGAATTATATTATTGGGACAGTTTGAAATTAACATTCACGTAAGTGGGTGCCCTAAATATAGAAAAATGATATTTGAGTGAGCAACAATTATGTATTTTCTAAGGGATTTTGGTGTACCTATAATAGATACAAAGTGTAAGGCAACCCGTAACTCTAACACACATATGGTGTACTAATTATACAATACATTCCCCTATGACCCATGCTTCTAAATCTTAAGAAAGTGATCTGAGTTTAACCTTCATCATGTTGGATGAGACCTATAACTTCATCAAAGTTAAAAACAATTATTTTGTAATTGGGTGGCCAAAATATATCAAAATGAAGTTGGGTTAAGAACACATATGTCAATAGGCACACCTTAAATACATCAAATTTTGAACCAGAAAATAGACCTGCTCTTGATGCAAAATGTGGTCTGTATTGGCTTACGGTCAAATAGATCGGTAAGAAGTGGAAGCTTAAATCTCTCCTCTAAATCCCTCTCAAACTGCTCTATGTCAAAATCATTGTTGCCAACAACACTCTCCCTTGTTGAAGAGGCTACCACATCAAGTCTTCCTTTCCCAAAAACAAACCCCTTTCCTCTCCCATCAGACCCCCTCCATAGATTTAGCCTCACAACATGTGGCATCCTTGTGGTAGATACATGAGGCTTATTAGACCACAGAGCTAGCAATTTCCTTTGGCCAGAATAGAGACTGGAATTGACTAGAGTCTCTTTTGCCATCTTATTAGCAAAAAATGCAAAGATAAGAAGCATGCAATATACAGAGAGATAAGAAGCCTGCAATATGCACATAACCCAATACACGTTTGATGTATGACAAAACCCTCCAAAGCTTGCTTGCACCAAACCTCCAGAAGACACAATACTGCCTTCACCATGAACCTAGCAATGATCTAGGCTCTGTATTTACTTGGTTCAACAATGGAACCTTGCTACAACTCTATCCTAAGAGTTTTTATATGTGCTTTCACTTTGGAGGGTTTAACACCTCTTGTTGCTTGAGTACTCTGCCTTGGACTTAGAAGATTCTAAGTGCCATGTTCACTAACTGACTAGAACCTCTTGCAGGGGAACTAAAGATGTTGGCTTCTTGCATTTCAGCTCCAAATAGGTACATTTTTCCTTAGGTTCAGTCTTCAAACCACCCGATTTGTTAGTTTACCTGGGACAGTCCAATATCCACCATTTCAGGGTAGTTGCTCGGTGGTTTATCCTGATTACAAGGAATTCCTACCATGAGATTACATGCAACTCCTTAAATCTTTCCATGCAGCTTTTTAACAACATTCCACAACTTCCAATATGCCACAATTCTGAATCCTTGGACCTCTAACACCTTGTTGGCGAATCAAATACCTTCCAAGCTATCCACTGGCATCTTTTAGCAACAAGGATAAGAATTTTACTCTTTTACTGCCCCATAGTGTAACATAGGTTGTTCAAAGCTTAGAAAAACCAAAAATTAACAACATTAACCCACATTGATAAACTAAGATAATTTAATCCTAATGACTGACTCCCCATACTACAAGAACTCTAGAATCAAAACAAACATAACATAATCCTGATTTGGCCAGAATCAGGTACAAGCCAAAACTTTTCCTAAGAAGGTGGAGATCAGCCTAGGTGCCCCTGCACCAACGTTTGAATAAAATCTTGTAATATATTCATAACTCGATACCCATATATTCAAGCCTGCAACATGTACATAACCCAATAGATATGGGCAAAAAATCTGCAAGACATATAAAGAAAACCTAATCCCAAGACTGCATCCTTATTAGATCTTAACATGAGCAATAAAACACTGTATAAACTTACGTGTATAGAATTTGTAGTAGAAGATACTAAGAATATTGCAGATATTTTAAAAAAATTGGAATTTAGTGTTATCCTCAAGTAGTATTAGTCAATTTATTCCAAAAACAATTTTGAAGTTTGAATGGCTATGGAAAAGTCGATGCTTCCAAAGGTATTAACTGTGAGCTGAGACACACCAATGACCTTCGGAAATTTCTCAGGAGCCAGTTCTATTAGCATTTCCATCACATCATTTGTATCTTGCCATGGTTTGGCCTTCAATGCATCATACTAATAGCTTGTCTCTTGCAATCTCAAATTTTGGTAGATAGTGATTCTAGATAGTGAAATGATGGTCCACTTTTTATGAGGATCTTCAAGATGGCAAGGGACAACGAAGACCTACAATCAAAGAATAGGGCCAAAGAAATGAGTTTCAAAACCTTTGAACTTTTCAGAAATTCTCACGAGATAAGGGTATGATAAATGCCTATAAGCTTTTTGAAAAGCTTATGAATGCAACCGTTTCACACAATTATTTGCATGTATAGTTTTGCACACACATCAACTAATATGTTTTGCATGTATACCAAACATTCTATATTCTTATTCAGAAGTGCATGCATCACACATAAACCCCTATATTCCTGTTGGAGCACCCTTTATTCTATAGTTTTTCACATCCTACACCAAGTTTTTATATAGACTTTTTTTTTTCCAATTAATTTTCAATGGTGGGGATTTTCTTTTCATCCGGGATTTTCTCCCAAGTTTTTATGTATACTAAAAAATACCATTGTAGTGGTATGCCTCTCGATGTAATTAAATGTATTATATATTTAATAATTTATCTTATATAAAAGAAAATTTATATTTAGATTAAATATATAATAGATTTAATATTTGATTATTATTAGTTTCTGCCGGAGGCAGGTATACTTATGCTTTCAGCTAACTTTATTTCTTTGGCACATATCAACCAATAGCATTAAAGAATTAAACTATGTGGGCAATTTTTCCCAAAGTTTATATTGATGTCATATTTCATTAATATTTTTTAAAAAAAATTTGTCCAATTCTATTGGGCAATAGATATGTACAGTCATATTTGAGTGATGTGATCATTTTTTTAATATTGTCTAGTTTTTTCAAACTCATTTACAAATACTATTACACAATAGTCATTTGCTTTTTCTTTGACAACGAAATAAATAAAAACAATGAAAACAATGCAACTTTTTTTGGACCATACTTCGCAATATTCTTTTTAGATATGGGTGGTGAAGACTTTAAAACAAATGACATAAAAATCAGCCAATTATAGTGTACGACATGGTCTTACCGCATTCACATGTGGAAGAGTAGTATATAGTGGGTGCTACTTTTTACTGTGGCTGTTGAATATGGAGGCTATTGATTGCATTATTGTAGCTAATTGTCAGCGCAATGACTGTATAAAGATTCTAAGCAGATTTTCTTGAAATCTCCATTTATTTTGCATAGTTATCGAAAAAATCTAAAGCTTTATAAATAGATGTTGTGAGTCCATGAATGTGTTGCCAAAGGACTGGGAGTTGTAAAGCTGCTTTGCAGTGTTCGTGGTAAAGTTGTTTGGAGTGTTGGAGGGAATAAGAAGAATCAGGTGCATGTTATTTCTATACAATTCTTTTGATTATTACTATTTGTTTTAATAGTAGATGATTCTGTAATTAGCAAATTGCTTGTTAAATGTAGACTGCTTGAACAAAATGTTTGTTTTTGGTTATTTTAGTATATTGGAAATTAGATCTACTTTTTACTTAAACATGGCAAACCATTAGGCATTCACTTAAAATGAAAATTTTAAGGAATGAAAAACTTTAACCAATTGAAAACCCAAAATTGCATGATATCGAAACTTCCTTTGAGTTTATTACAAATATAAAAGGTGTAGTAGAATGAAAACCCTGTCCCTAACCCCTTTGTGCCCGTAACGATTTACTTTGCGGTTTTTAGTAGGAAAAACAAGTAAATAAAAATAAAAATAAAAGAAATTGTTTAAATGAAGCTCAAAAAGTTTAGCAAAGTGGAAACATAAATTTCCATATATATGTGCTTTTGATAACACTGCAAAGAGATCATCCTTCTGATCATTTCTGTATTTTATCAAGAGCAACCCAACATCAACCAAGAATAACAACAGCAAAAAAAAAAAAATCTGACCAAGCAAAGCATGAACTTGTGGGTTTCCACAGGGCTACAGATCAGGGGCTAGTCTTTAGTAGGCCCACTAAAGAAGATGTGGCTTATGAGCAGCAAGAGGTGTTGAGTAGCAGACCCAGGGAACAAAGGCTCGCTAGTAGAAAAGCTCGGGAGCCAAGGTTGTTGGATTTTGTTGATGAAATCAGTCATAGAACTGCAACAATTGGGGTGGTTAATAGAAGACCCACAGAACATAGAAGCGAGCAAGAGATTCAATATCCAAATCGCCTGTGAGCGACTGGTGCATATCCATCTATTAGAAATTGCAAAGTGGGGGGAGAATCCAGTGAATGCCTCTACAATGAGAATAAGAAACGTGTAATGTGTTTGATCTGTGAGCCCTTAAAACACAAGCAGAGCCTCATATTAGCAATTTTCTATTTCTTGCAAAACCCCTGTTCCAGATTGCAAAATAAGTTTTCATGAAGTAAGCAAATAACCTGTTTCCCAAACTGGCTATCCTACTCCTGCTCTTCTTGCTACTTCCCACAATGCGTATAGGCCCCTGGACTCAAACCCTGTGCCTACAATCAAGACACTAATACTACTAATATTCAAAAATATTTCAAAATAAAATAGCATCCAAGATTCAAATTGTCAGCTATGTATTTCAACCAAAATAACAGGCAATTTCAGATTTAAAACATGAAACACTAAAAAGAAATTTAAACACCAATCTTTAAGAAATAGAGACCCCAGTCACTTCATCATCCTCTTCTCTGAATGACTTTCATTTCATGCTCTTTATTGCACTCTTTTAACACAAGTTTAATTCAATTTTCAAAGAACTATTTTTTTTATTTGTCTGGTATATCCATTGTTGAGGAATAAGCCACCCACTTAATCAAATCACTGTGCTCTGTATTCTTTTCTTCACGTCTGCCTTGCTCATATTGTAGCCTTGTCATTGGAGATGATCCACTCCTCTTCGAAAAATTTGATTCTGCAAATGTGATTTGCATAAGGACATAAATCATAAATTGAGGTGCAATGCACTGTGCAGAGTTATTAAGAAAGAAAGCAACAATTGACTACTCCTCTGTTTGTCTTTGTGTCAGTATAATGAAAAGGTAGAGGTGGTGAAAGAAAATAAGAGCTAAGAGAGACAAACGCCATAGAAGAAGGCCAAGGCAGATGCATTGTAGCAACAACTACCCCTAGACCCCCCTCTGTCTGTCCTTCTTTGAATTAGTTCACTTTATTCCGCTAGCTCTACATTTTTGAGACCCCAGTCGCGCCATCATCCTCTTCTCTTAACCATTCGATCAAAATGGAAAAAAAACTAAATTAAAATTACAATGCAGATGCAAATTACATCACAGAAGTTTAGGCTATGAAATTATCTGTCCGCAGCCACCTCAATCAACATTTCTTCAGTGT
Source organism: Sequoia sempervirens (assembly GCA_007258455.2). Classification (NCBI taxonomy): domain Eukaryota; kingdom Viridiplantae; phylum Streptophyta; class Pinopsida; order Cupressales; family Cupressaceae; genus Sequoia; species Sequoia sempervirens. Next base: position 36,941 of record VDFB02088925.1, read on the forward strand.
TGTGTCCACTAATTTTCTCTTGTGCGCAGTGCTTTTATCAGTTAAGCCATGGGCAGTAGTCAAAACTCTATTGTATTTGTCGGCCACTTTATAACAAAGTCAATGTTCTCGCACAGCCAAGAAAAGAAAAAGAAAAAGAAAACGTGGTCATTTATTAATTAAAATATATAGTAATTTAACAAAGGTTCTCGCGCACAAAAGGAAAGTGGTCAAGAATATTAAAATATTATAATATGTGGAAAATATTAAAACGTGTAGTACTTGAATATTCGTGTTCAACTTGATTACGCGCTCCTCTCTTGCCAACCACTGAGATTACAAAGTGAGTGGCGTGGCACTACAAAAGAAAAAGTGAGGAAAGTGGGACCTCAAGTGTTTTCACAATTGAACTACATCAATTTATTTTTTCTGTTTATGATATATTGTACTCTGTGCTACTATAAAGCTTCAGTAACCCCATTACTGTGAACACAGTAAAAGTTTCCTATAATAAAAATTTAAAATAAAGATAAAAATAAAAATGAAACAATCTACAATCTGCACTATTCTTCTAATGGTCGCCCTATCCCCTACCTATGCTTTTCCTGTGCTGCTCTCGAAGAGTGGTTTGAAGCATAATACAAATTAGAAGCAGAGGTATATGAATAGCCCTTTCAGGCATTAGGGTTTTTATTTCCTCAATGCAGGGCATTTAAACAAATCTCAATCATTCATCATTTTTTCCACCTGCAAAGAAGTATTGAATGGCTATCTTGCATCTGTATCAATGCAAAACGATTAAACGAGTCTCAACCGTTCATCATTTTTGCCATTCTTTTGGTTGTGCTCCATAGTTTTTGCGAGTTTTTGGTTATCGCTCCACCTAATTCTCCATCGTTTTTGCTGCTTTCTCTGCCAATTTTGGTTATTGCTCCACCAAACTTTGCTTTCTCTACCAATTTTGGGTATTGCTCCACCAACTCTTTCTTGTTTTTGCTACTTTCCCTGCCACTTTAGGCTACAAATTTTCCTTCGCTGGTACAACCATTTACCACTCCAATTTGGAAAATTGAAGTTTGGCAAAGGTTTTAGAGTATTTTTATTAAAATGAAAATTACAGACAAGTTCCTAAAATTAAAAATAGGTTTTAGAATATTTTTATTAAAATGAAAATTACGACTAGTACTCGATTTCATAGATTGGCTCGAAAAATAAAAGAAATAAGAGATTATTGTTATAGGGATTTCCGCATGGGAGAGGTTAGGAAAAATAGGGAGGAAACAAGCTTTTCTTTTTATTTATTTATGCTAGTAAAAAAAAAATCAGGAAATAATTAATCACTTATTATCGATTTATATTGATAGCTCTTAAAAAAGTGGACCATCACCTATTATATTGATAGCACTTATTATCGATTTATATTGATAGCTCTGTGAGCATCACCTAGATGCAATGAGTGCTAAAGTGGACCATTCAATATCATGAGAGATGGTTTCTTGTTGAACCACTACTCATGAAACATGGGTCAATGAGTTTAACTCGAAACTACACGGTTGAATCCTGATAGCAATATCATAGCTCTTAAAAAAGTCAATTTTATTGTAGACATTAAAAATTATCATTTCAAATTTGTATATTTTTTTTCAATCATTAAATTAGCTTAATGAGAACTGTAAGAAAAATATAGTTACAACTTTGAAAGAAAAATAAAAATAATAATTTATAAGAGTTTATTTGTGCCAGTAGTTCATAGTTTACAATCATTGTTTTTTTTGTTTTTTAGGCTATTACAAAGCTCTACTCGACATTTCAAACTCTCACATACTTGCACACTTCCTTGATATTGATATAAATTTGCAATAACACTTAATATAATAATACAGTGGACTACCCATCATATAACATGAGAAATGGATGATAACCACTATATTCCCATCATGAACAAAGACAATTTCAATTTGGTTGTTATAGCAATGAGTCAAATGAGTAATGCGAAAACAATAACTCACAGAAAATGAAAGAAAAGATGAGACTTGCAATGCCCCCTATGACAATGGAACAAACTAGAACATGCATATTGCCAAGTGTTGGGGAAGTTAGGGTTATCTAAATATTTCCATACTAAATTAAATTGTGTTTATTCTTTAGACAAAAATACCGCGTTGGGAATAGAAATCAAGGAATACTAGAAATATAGATAAAAGAAACATAAACAAAGTGCATTGTATACGACACAAAATTGTAGTATTCTTTAAGTGCATAGGGTTGGAGAAGTTTATTGTTTTGCAAAAGCATTTTTGTATTAAACTTTGTTTCATTATACTTTTGAAATTGACATTATATGCAACATGGTTTAATACTAAAAATGCTTTGGCTGAAATAAAAGCTATCCAATGCAAGTATATATATTATAAACATGATCATGCATATTTGAAGAATGTAAAGCAGAATCCACTAAATATTTAGAAAATAGTATTCAAGTCATCTGTTGTTATGTCAAAGAAAAAGTAGAACAATTGTTATTATTGGTATTAAATATTTATTGCGTTTGTATGTATATTGATTAATATTTTTCCTAGTGCATATTGCACCAATTTTATCTTGTGCATGAAAAATTTCTAAAGACTTTGTATCTCCTTTAATGAAAATGAGAAAAGTTGAGTTAGCAACCGTGTGATGATAATTTCAACGAAATGCATCGAATGTTGCTTCAAGAGGAAAGATATGCAAATTCCTATGTCTCCTTTTTGAAATGGATAGTAAGTTAGTCAAGTTTGGAAAAAGTTGGATGGACGACATAATTTTGGTGTAAATTTTTGTACGAAAATTACAAAGTTGAAGAAGTTGAAGAAATGGAAATCTACTATAAATAATCAATGTTGCTTCAACAAATATAATTTTTTTTTGTTCTAGGACATCAAAAAGCTTGAAGTAAACAAAACATTTCCTTCATCATGCAAAGCAAAAGGTTTTAAGGAAAAACAATCTTTGAAAAGACTATGAGTAGGATGAATGTCCTGATTTTGGGACTTCACACCTTACCAGTTGTCCCTTACTAGCTTAACATTTCAGCTATTGTCTATTTAAGATAGTTAACTAGAAAGCATTGTTCTATAGCTCTCTTAAACAATATATTTGTGATGAGGCAGCTCTAACATGCATAGAAAAGCTCTTGCATACCACTATGCTATAAAAGGTATTCTCATCAAATTTCAATGTGGGCCACAATTGAAAAGTATGGCTTTCCTCGCAAGTGTAATGCCAATGATCAGCTTAACCTGAGTAATGCACGGGTGGAAAGATGAAATTAATGATCAACAAAGGCATTTTTGTATCAATTTTGAATGTCGGCCATAGTTGAAAATTTTAAATTGGCTTATAATTCTACGATTCAACAAGAAATATTTAGGTGTTATGTCATTGACATTCTATAGAAAATATAACTTTGGAGCAATATGTCATTTGTAAAAAAGCCATTTCTTAGTACAATGCATGTTTAAAGCAATCATCTTTTGCAGTTGAAGGACATCAAGAGAAGAGAATGAGAAAATTATGCAGAAGGAATACAGTTGTAGACAAAGAGTTTGATAAGATGATGTCAATGGGATTTTCACTACTCATAACAGAGATGTTGATCCTCTTTACATTGCTTGTTTTAGTAAAAAAAAATTCTCATTTTTTAATATTATCTATAGCAAGTGTATTAGTCATATTTTATTTGTTTGGTACTTGATTATTTCTTAGGAAAAAATGACAATTACTCAAAAAGTAATATGAAAATGCTAAAGACGATTAGATAAATAAGTTGTGAATGTATATTATGTTCATTTACTTGGCTACATTTTCATATTTTATTTAATTCATCTTTATGTTCATTTGTATTGATAATTCTTTGTCACCAAATATGTAGCATAAATTTGTAATTGTAGTTGATACAACACTAGAAATGCATTAATGTCAAATAGGGAAATGTTTTGTCAAAGTGTCAATTGTGCTTTAGAAAATTAAACAAAGCAATGGAGAAAAGATATAGAGGTGTCAGAAAACGGTCAAGTAGATATGGTTCAGAAATCTATAACCCCAACTTGAAGAAGCAACAATGGCTTGGAACTTTTGATATTGCAGAAGAAGCAGCTCGTGCTTATGATAAAGCTGCAATAGCAATTGGAAGCAAAAATGCAACTACTAATTTTGTATACATCAATTCTAACCATTGTAGCGACTTTTCCAAGAAACCCGTTCCTAAACTATGTTATCCAAAATGTAGATTACAAAAGAACAAGAAGTCAGAGAATAAATTTGCATCTAACCAATGCAAACAGGTAGCAGAAGAAAGCGAAGATGTAGGCTTCAATTCTAATGAATTTGAAGAATGTGCAAAAATAATATCGTATAGAGGTGTTAGACAATGTCCAAATGGTCGATATGGTGCAGAAATTTGGAATACAAATTTGAGAAAACGACAATGGCTGGGAAGTTTTGATACAGCCAAGGAAGTTGCCTATGCTTTTGACATGGCTGCAATATCGATAAAAGGAAATAAGGAAATCACAAATTTTGACCATACCACCAAGCTCTTGCAACAAACTCTCTCTAATGAACAAGATAATGAAGGCCTATGCTTGAGTTTTGATGATTCTGAACAATCTGCAAAAGAAGTATCATATAGAGGTGTTAGAAAACGTCCATGGGGTAGTTATGTTGCAGAAATTTCGAACAAGAAATTGAAAAAATGACAATGGCTAGGAAGTTTTGATATGGCTAAAGAAGCTGCATATGCTTATGATATGGCTGCAATTTCCATAAAAGGAAATAAGGCAATCACAAATTTCAACTATACCGATTCAATCCCAGCAGATCTGCTACATTCAACCAAATCATTGAAACAAAGCATTCCTGATAATAGCTCAACGAATTTAGGAATACAGAAATTAGAATCAGATACTGTGAGTGATAAAAATATCTCTCACCCCAACATTGATGACTATATGCAATATTTTGCAAATATCGTTGATAACAATGAGGACATTGTTGAACTTGATTTCAACAAATTAGATCTCCCTATCTTTGATCCAAAAGATATTAGAGTAATCTCTAATACCAATATTGATACTAGAATCCATTTGCAAGACTATGCCTTTGATAGTTCTCTTACAAACTTTGGAATGCATTGTCCAAGTATATTTGAAATTGTCAATTTTGATACCTTATGTGAAAACTCTACTGATAGTCCTTTTGTAACTTCATCTTCCTTGGAATGGGACCAACCCAATCTTATCTCTACCAATAGGCCTATTTTAGTTAGTAGAACAAACAATGATACAATTTCAATCATGAATACTAAAAATTTGAGTATTCTAAATAAAATTGAAAGTTAGTATATGTTCCCACTTTTGCAAGATTCTCTATTTGCAGCTGACAACTTTGAGATAAACAAGGAAACAAATATCAATTATGATATTAGTAATCAATATAAAGTTTTTAGTACTTCTATATTCACTAGAAAAATTTGATGTTGTTTTTTGTGATATGAGAATTCGTTTAAAGAATATTGTATGGTATGTTGAAAAAGAAATATAGATTGCATTGAAGGAAATTGCCATTTGACAACATTGTATATTTGAGATACAATTTCTTCAGAGGAAGTTGTTAGTGTTTCCTCTCCATAGGGAAGATCTATGTAATTTGAACAATTTGCTATATTGTTCATTTCTGGTTTTGAACTAGACAATTCTATGCATTTTATGCTTTTGATTAAGTTTACCTTTACTTTACTTATGTTTTTAGGGTTTTGTAAATGAACATATCTCATCACCTAGAGAGCGTAACATTTTGACAACAATAATTTACAACTTGGAAAGTTTTGTGCTATAAATTTGTTTTCCTATATTTCGTCTACCATCTGGGAGCTTGTGCTATGTAAATAACAATGTGGTTAAATAGTTTTGTGTATGGATTCTCTATTATTTGTAATAAATTTAATATCAGATCATTTGTTATAATCATATATGTAAAATATGCAATGTGAATTTCATACAACATTTACCAAATACATAAATTAGAATTAGAAAGAGTCTAAAAAAATACATGTGTCAATAATCCAATTTAGGAATTTCAATTTTGTTATTGACATTCGATAGTTATATAAACATATTTAATTTACTCATTACATCATCTTGCAAAAGTAAATTAGTCATGTCGCAACTACTACTTACTATGAAGACCAATAGAAATGAATGTGAGCAAAAAACAATTTTCATATAATCATATGCTAGAATTGGAATAGAGATTAGTAGATTTATAAACTACTTTTACTACAATAATGTGAAAATATATAATTTTGATAAAATTGAAATCTAACAATTTTGATTGCAAACAAATAATAACAATAACATTTTCGTATTGCAGAACTTGAACCAAGAAGAGAAGATCATGCAAAAAAATGATTCTCCACATTAAATACAAGCACAAGTTCACTAAGTGTTCTCTTCATAAATATAACAAGTACTTTAAACTTCTTCATTTTACTTCCAAACAATTCTAATTTTTGTTCACAAAAATGAAGAGAAAAATAGAAAATAGACAAGAACAAGCAAAACAAATAGTAGATGTAGAAAATTATAGACTATCAAATAGCTCTCAAGTAGATAATATTGACAATGAACTAAGAATTGAGGGTCTATATAGAACTAATACATTTAAGTACAATGTAGGAGATTGTCTTTTTGATTCATTAGCATTTCTACTTAATCATCGCTACACCTCATCTGAATTACGTAATGGAGCAATTGATTACTTTTTTAAATGCTATTCAGAAGGTGATGAAGAAGAAACTTGGTCATATAACAATGAATTACATCCAAATACATTAGATGTACTGCATAAAATAGACAACATTGAAACTTATTTTCGGAGAATGCGAAAATCAGCCATGCCAACCACAAATAATGAAGAAAGTGGATTATGGGGAGACACATTTTGTATTAAGTGGTTGTCCAAATGGCTAGGCATACAAATAAAGGTTTGGTCAGTAAGAACGGCGCATAAATATTTTCATTTTAATGAATCATCTAATATAGAATCATACTCTATCCTTTTCCATGATACAAATCCTCTTCATGGACACTTTGAGCCACTTCTAGCATATGAATTGCATTCAATTAATATCAATTCAACTGCATCACTTCGTCAAATTAAAAAACTAATTAGAAATACCAACAAAAATAACAAAATCGAAGTCAATCAAATTGAAAATGTTGAACGATATACAGTCAACTCACTACGAAAAATCGAAAAACAAATATGTTCAAAAAATATTCCAACATGTACAAAGTCGAAAAAAGGAAATTCCAAATCAGCCATTCAATTGTTCAAAAAACAAATTGAAGATACACCTAGATATGTATGTTCAATTTTTCAAATGTTGCATTTTAAAAAGGACATTACAACTTTGGAAGACAAAGAAATGAAAATGTATTACAACTTGTCCACAAATAAACAAATCACAACAACAAACTATATTTGTTCCAAATGAAAAGCATCATTGAAACAATGTAAATTACCAAAATATGCAACTCCAGATTACATCCAAACAAATAATCCATTAGGATATGTGGCAACGTTGACACAACTAGAAGAACAACTAGTGTCCCTTAGAATTGCATTTACACAAATTTGGCAATTAGGATACAAAAATTCACAATTAGGTTTGACAGGATCAATTATAAATGTACCAATTAACTCTGATATCATACAACGAGCATTACCACGTTCAACAAATGAAACATCGACAATAGTTGTTGCTCTTAAAAGACGCCTGCAGTATAAAAATGCATACCAAACAGGAATGGTATGTGCAAATATGATAATGAAAGCATTGGATCAATTATCAAACAAAAAATTATACAAGATGGAGAATGTTGAGATAAACAAAGACTGGATTGAAATTCTACGACTAGATAGTGCAAAGGACACAACAAGCAATAATATTAGAAGCGACAATGATGTTGAAAGTGATATTGAAAATGAAATACCTAGTCAAACATTGATACATGGTTTCACCGAATCTAAGTGCATACATGAAATGCAAGACAAGATCATAGAAATTGCACCAGCAGAAGGAAATAATCCAATCGGAATATTTAAAGATAAATACGCTGAAGAGATGAATTTCCCTACACTGTTCTTTGGTAATCCACGTGATGAGGACATTGTCAAAAGATATTCGTATCAAAAAATTGTAAAGTGGGAATTACAACATTCAAATAGGAAATTTTCTTACCACACTACAAACCTATTCTTTAAAACCATTAAAATTCTAATACAACAAGTGCTATCCACAATATGGGTGAGATTACGTAAGGGGCAATTAAAAGGGAGAAGGCTACTAGCAAAAGATGTGAAACATAAACCTAATTTAGAAAATATTCTTAAATCTGACATTGGTTATGTCGATTTCAAAAAAATAAGAATATCTCCAGATTATTTGCATCAACTAAAAACAAATCTATTTGCAATGATACGACAACTTGGACCACCAACTTTTTTCGTTACATTTACAAGCGCTGAACAATATTGGGAACCATTAACCAAAACACTTGAAGAACTACATTGTACATATCAAAAAGCAACCAACCATGAACAATCAAACAGTACAATCGAAGATGGAAGAATTCATTTGATTAGAAGAGATCCAATCACATGTGCACGCTATTATAGGCATATAATTAATGCAATGAAGAAATTAATATTAACAGAAAATTCCTTTTTTGTAACCATTTCAAATTATTTCTCCATAACTGAATTTCAAAATCGTGGAAATGAGCATGATCATTTCCTCTTGTGGATTAGACAAGCACCAATTTACGGAAGAGATAATAACAGAACTATAGAACATTTTGTAGACAACTACATTACTTGTAACACTGAACATCTACATCCAGATATAGATATGATACACAAACATCACCACACCAAACAATGTCGAAAGTCCAAGAAACAAACTTGTAGATATAATTTTCCGCTCCGGCCAATGAAGAAAACTACAATTCTCGAACCAACTAAAACCAATGACGAAAATGTGATTTCAACAGCATCAAAAATACTGTCCACTTTACAACAAGCAAACTATGACAAATCAATCTCATTTCAAATGTTCATAGATGAAATGAATATTAGTGAAGATGAATACATAATTGCCATCAAGTCTACAATCTGTAGGCCGACAATATTTTTGAAAAGGAAACCATCAAACATATGGAATAATAGTTTTGCCAGAACAATGCCTAAAATATGGAAAGCAAATACAGACGCACAATTTGTATTGAATGCATATTCAACGGCTATGTATTGTAGCTCGTATATGACAAAAGTAGACAAGTCAATGAAAAATGCATTCAAAAAAAATTGTAAAGATCATGAACAAAATAGTATCGATGCAATAAATATGATTAGTAAACTAGGAAACGCATTACTCAATTTACAACAAATGTCGTCGCAACAAGTAGCACACATTGCTTTATCACTTCCATTAAACTATAGTTCAAGAAAATGTGTATTCATTGATACAAGAAATGAGGACGAGAGAACATTTGTCTTAAAATCAACTAAACAATTGAGCAAAGAACCGGATGATTCAGAAAACGTAACATCAAAATCGTTGATAGATTACTATCTAGCACGACCAACAACAATATCGTACATTTGTCTTGCAGACTTCATTTCTAATTATAGAAAAGATGGTAAAAAATTACAAAGTAAAGCTGAAGCAAATATAATACGTTTTGTAAACTTCAACAAATATATTGACTTAGAAAACCATTATAGAGAACAATTACTATTGTATGTGCCATTTACACAAAGTGAAAAATCACTTAAAAATGGATTCCAAACATGGCGTAGTGCTTATTTGTATAATGAAAATATTATTACATCAAATCACATAAAATACAACTACAAAGTCAACCCTATGTGGGGTGACATTGAAAAAGCTATAGACAAAATCAACACAAACAATGATCTTGATGAAAATGAAAGCCTTACTAAAAATTGTATGCAGATGAAAGAACAATATAATATACAATTAGATATTCAACAGAAAAAATCAACAAAACAAATAGAATATTTCAAAACGAATTTGAAATTGCAAAACATCCTCAAATAATAGACAATACTGAGTACTACAAATTAAGACGAATGTTAAACAAAGAACAACAAGCAATTGTAAAAGACATCGCATTGAAAAAAATAAACAACATCAAAGCAGCATTACACTTGTTCTTAACAGGAGGTGTTGGAATGGGAAAAACATTTACCGCAAAAGCCATATATCAAACACTTATTCGCATATACAACTCATCTATTGACAATGATCCAAATAAACCAAAAGGACTAATACTTGCTTATACAGGAAAAGCATCATATAACATAGGTGGATGGACAATACATTCAGCATTACACATGCCATTTAACAAGTCAGAATTCATCCCATTGAGTTCTGAAATATTGGATGCTATGTCAAAGCATTATCAACAACTTCGTGTGGTATTGATAGATGAAATTTCTCTAGTGGGTTCAAGATTTCTATGTTACATTGACAAATATTTATGGGACATAATGCAAACCCCCACTAGCTATTTTAGAAATCTAGATACAATTTTTTGTGGTGATCTTTACCAAGTACAACATGTACAAGATGCACTAGTATTTGAGAATCCCCCAACATTAAATGAACTAATGCCTTATAGCTTTTGGAAACAAAATATAAAATGCTATGCATTGCAATCAACCATGCGACAAAAAGATGACAAATTTGTTTCAATACTAAATAGAATCTGACTTGGATCCCAGACAATTGAAGACTTGGAGTATTTAAATAAAAAATGTTTGCGCTCACCGCCAATGGACCCAACATTCCCCTTCCTCTTCTACAGAAGGAAAGATGTGGAAAAACACAATGAAAACATGCTATCCATCACACAAGGAGAACTAATTATATTGAATGCAATTGATGAACATGATGACAACTCTAATACAATTTTGTTGTATGACCATTCAATTAATATACCATCTCAGATACTCATAAAACCTAACATGCTAGTTGAAATATATGCTAGCAATTACGCACAGAAGATGGGCTTGTCAATGGATCGGATGGAACTTTTCAAGCATACACAAAATACACTAATTTCGATATAGTTTGGATCAAGTTCACTGACTCAAAAGTTGGACATCGACAAGCAAAAAGACTAGTGCAATGTTATAGTGAGTGCATAGACAAAATTTGGACACCCATACTTCGTGTTGCAAAGCCTACTAAAATCCTATACAACCAAAACAAATTGACAATCAAAAAACAATTTCCAACACAACTAGCATGTGCTTGTACTATTCACAGATCACAAGGCCTTACAACGCAAGCATTAGCATTTGATCCATCAGGCATAAACAAACATGGTTTTGCATATACAACACTATCACGTACACGGACAATTGACACATTGTTCTTGATAAGACCTCTAACACAAAACCATTTTAAAGTGAAAAAAAAGTGATTAATGAAATGTCACGACTACAATCAATAGCAATTTGGGAATTTGAAAATCACCATCTCCAAAGCATTAGCGACAAACAATTACTACACATTCAATACTCGTAACCTACTTGCACATGTCGAAGACATGCTTAATGACCACGAAATGATGTCAACTGATATTATTTGTCTACAAGAAACACATATGCAACTAATGAAACATAATAATCAATTCCACACTTTTAATCATTTCTCAACAAATCACATACATGGTGTAACAACATTTACTAGAAATAATCTATTAATTTCAAAAATAGTGCAACATAAAACAACAAATGTAGAAGCTATAACAATAACAATAAATTTGCCAAATGATGAAATCAGCATATGTAATCTATATGCAAGACCCAACACACCAGTAACAGAAATTATAACAATCACAATTCAAGTATTCTCCTGTGTCAACTTAACATTGACTTTATATATTCTAGGCAACTTCAACATTGACATGTCAGTAGACAATGGACAAAAGAATTTGCTATCAAATCACATGCACAATTCAAGAATGAATTTTATGTTATATAAATTAAACCATGTCAACAAACCACTAATTGATCATATTTGGTGTAACATAAATACAAAACCATGTTCTATTTACAAATCAGAAGTATATTGGAGTGATCATGATCCAATTTATATAAAGATTGAAACAAATGACAAATTCAAATCCACTTAGTATCTTTTTTAGAATATTAACATTATCAGTATTTTTTGTAGCTAACAATGGAGTCGAGCAAGAGAGTCAAAACAAGCCAGAAAACCATGCAACAAATATCAAAAAGGTGAAAAGCATTGTTTATGTTCAATTATACTATCCAAATTACTCTTGAAAATAATAAATTCAACTGATGTAAACATTGCAGATCCAAAAGTAAGAAGAAAAATACAGTACCAATTGAAGAACTTCACTCCCACAAGGGAGGAAATATATTTGAAGGAGATGTAATTGTGGTCTACAAAACAAGTCTCGACAAACAAAACAATACAAAAGAAGTTCTTCGTGCAGATTTAACTAATGAAAAAGGTGAAATGACAATTACTGTCAATGTAATTGGTGTCCTTGTAAAACAACATGAATCAAAAATAGTTCCTGGAACAGCTATATGCATTACAAATTCCCAAATTGCACCAAAGACAGACTATGACAGAGGTGACTGTGACTGCATCTTGATTTTCACAAACACAACAACAGTTGAAGTCATACCGCACATGCACGATGAATACAAATTCATACCAACTAGCACAATTAGACAACTTCTTACAAGTGAAGAAAACTATGCAATTGGATCTGTAGGGGCACTTGTGGTGGGGACAAAGAGAACTTCTTTCCAATTTGTTGTTGAAATAAAAGATGGCCATTCATAAATGGACAAAGCACGGGTATTTAAATATTTGTCTAATTCTTTATTTCATTATAATTGATCCGGTGGATATTTTTTTAGTGAAAATTGAAGTGTCTCATTTCTCTCCAGAATCTACACCATCAAAAAGAGCTCGACGTCCTGATTCCAACGCAACTCGAACAGAGCGAAAAGGAGTCCATTTGTGCAAGTTATGGCCAGTCAAACCTCGGGTCAAATTGGGATCAGGGGCGTCCAGAAGGCGAAAAAAATGGCGTCGTCAAAAATCTTCGAAGTCGGCGTCATTGCGAAGAGCTCATCGCAAGCTTTCCAACGCAACTTGTTTCATCGAAATCTGACATCCTATGCTCGAGTTACAAGCAGTCAAAGTTTGGTTGACTTTGAGGGTACAATTGCTGATGTCATCATTCCATACTGTACGGAAAGTGAAATTTACGAACCAGATTCTGACACGTGGCATCCATGCCAGCGTTGTACGAACCAATTGCAGAGTGACACGTGGCAGTCCGTACGCCAAGTCAGCAAGTCTAGTCAGCAAGCCACGTCAACAGGACACGTCAGCATCACGGTTGGCATGCACGTCAGTTGTCTCGGCGAATTGGAGCTTGCCACGTGGCACCCTCCTGGTGCGACACGTGGCAACTGTGTTTCCTCCTCCGCGGCGGATGTTGGTTTGTTTAAAAGTTGTTGGGGGATTCGAACCCCCAACTTACCACATCCTAACTTAGCTTTTTGTCGTTGCACCAGACTGTGCGCGCTTTATTCTGAATAGCGCCCATTTCCTTTTGTTAAACGCCTATTGGAAAGTTTGCTTTAGAAATGTCGATGTCCGGGGTTGAACCCAGAACCGCCGAGTGCAACAAAACATAACGACCGCTACACTATTCGGTGGTTTAAGTATATTTTTGGCATCGGTTTATTTTGTTATTTGTTTAAAACCGAATGCCTCTAAAAATTAAAACAGACTCCCTCCAATTATTAAATCACAATCCTTTTTAAGGATTAACTAAAATCTATTAAGATAACAAAAGCCCGAGAATGAAACAACAAAGGGCTTAAATTTATTTTTTTGGGATTTATCAAATATTATTATGTAAAATGGGGGGATTATGTGAGATTTAGAAAATATTGTAAAATATTTTGGTTAAGGGCCAAATTGGGTTAATTTTTTGTATTTAAAGGGGAGAGTGTGAGTGAATTTTTTACTCATAATTTTCAAGGAAAGCTGGTGTTAGGTGATACAGAGAGGAGTTCTAGGAGATTTTTGGAGCCATTTTCGTACATCGGAGTATGGATATGCTGCCGAAGTGCTAGAAGAAATGGTTTTGGTGCAATTGTAATTTTGATTTGGAGTTAAATGGATCGGTCTCTCTATTGGAGTGGACCCGGAGACGTAGTCACGTTTGTGACAAACTCCATTATCAAACGTTGTTTGCACTTCTCTTCTTCTCTCTCACTTTCTCTCAGTTTGTTAATTCCTTCATTTTGTTATTTTCTTAAGTTAATTTTGATTTAATTAACTTCGAATAATCATTGTAAAAATTAAGCATTCATTTCTGCAATTTAGTCTAGATCCTATACAGATCAATAATTTACATCAATTACTACTTACCATATTTTTAACTAAAGATAAATGTTCAAATAAAAACATGCATCCACAATACAAGTACAAATACATGAGAGTTTGGAACATCATTTCTCTTCAATGGAAGAAAAAATATGCCTCGAACAATATCCAATCATGTTGTTGAGGAACATTGTAAAGAGGCGAGAATCAAAATACAACACTCTACAAACAACTCAATCAACATACATCAGCAAATTGAATAACAAGATGGCCTCTAAGTATCTCAACAATTTTTTGCATTCAACATTTGAGGTAACTAAGGCATTTGATTATGTCAATAATTTCTTGTATTCAACATGTAACACAATCACATTTGCACCTATGCAATTATACACTATTAGAAAGCAGTTAAAAATACATAATGTACATCTTTGTTATATTTTGCATATTCATGGAACAATAAGAATAGCCAATGCATTTACAAATCCATTTCAAGCTTTGTATCCAAATTGCAACTACAAATTTGATACATATGGAGAACTACAAGAACAAACTGCCTTTTGTATTAAATGCAAACAACAAGTTCCATATATCTACTCTCACTACTTGAAAGTGATTTTGACAAGTGATACAAAGAAAACAATGGAATGTACAATGGATAGATCTATTATGCAACTCTTGCTCCCCAAATTACTAAACATTTCCTATGAAGAATACATTGATGACAAATCATCAATTGTCTTCATCCTAAGAGACTTCTGTAAAAAAGGACATTTCAAATTGAATCCAAACAACCTCATAACCAATGCACAATCCATTGAAGAATGATATAGACATCTTATATCCAGGTACGCTTGTATTTCACAAACATTTAGCTTCATTTAAAAATTCAAATTCTATACTACATTATCTATTGAAACATTATCACATAAAATAAAAAACAATGTCCTCATAACGACCTTCAAACATTTTTTTGCAGAAGGGAATGTCCAAAAACACGTGGGTTGTCATCTTCACCAAGGAGAATAACTGCCACATCTTGAACAAGGACAATAAATATGCAATAGTTCTATATGTTATAGGATTTTCATTTCACAATTAATGACTACAACAAACAATAATATAATTATCTACTACCATTTGTAATGTATTGACCATAGTGGTCTATAGACAAAAAAATGCATATTCTTGACTTTTCTATGCATCTACACTCATACTTATTTCTAGTTTTCTATGAACATTGCTATGCAATTACATTGATATATATTTCTACTTTTATATCTAAATTCTTCACTTTGCTATGCATTTACATTGATATATATTTCTTAGTATATGCAATTATTACCACTATGTTAAGCAATGCTCAAACAAACAACAACTCGCAAATCCTATCGGCAGGAATCGGACGCAATGCATCTCTTGTTATACATTAGAATTATATTTTGTACTATATTTTATATAGGTAGATTATTAAAATATATTTTGATAATATTATAACATTGTATATTTATATTTAATATTTCTTATTTAATAATATATTTATTTTGTATATGAAATCTATAATATAATTATATTTAATAGTATATAATATAATTAATATATATTTAATATAATATTATTTAGATTGATTTATAAAATCCAACAATTTAACTTTCTACCAATTGAGGAAAGAGGGAGAGAGGGAACGAGGTATAGTTGGGGCAGTAAGAGATAAGAGGAGAAAAGAGAGGGAGGGGGGTGGAGGTGAGGGAACGGGGATGGAGGGGTGAAAGAGGGAGAGGTGGAGAGGGAGAGACAAATAGAGTAAAACAAAGAGAGTAGGAGAGAGGTAAAGAGATAGAGAGGGATAAAGGAAAGAATAGAAATAGAAATTAATAAAGAGACGAATAAAGAAAGAGAGGAAAAAGAGAGAAATAGAGAGACAGAGAGAGAGGGGACAAATATATATAAAGAGAGAGGCAAAGAGATTAAGATAAAGAGGTAGAGATAGAGAGGAATAGAAAGAGAGGGAGAGGGAGAGAGATAAAGAGGGCAAGGGAGTTAGAGAGAGATTAACACATAAAGAGGGGAATAGAGAAATATATATATATATATATAGAGAGAGAGAGAGAGAGGGTAATGCAGAAGCATTCAGGGTATAAAAGCAATCTTGCATCACCCAAAAAAAAGTTTCTTTTCAATAAGGGATAAATTTGGTAGGGTTACTATTTTTAGTAAGTTTGTATTTATGCACGGTTGGGCACGAAATCTTGCACAAACCTCTAGAATGGTAAATTGAATTCAATGGTGAAGAAATCACTTCAATAGCATTTGTCATTTGAGAGATTAAAATTTCAATTTCCAAAA